>PVHP010014216.1:0-39790 GCA_004024765.1 Zapus hudsonius | reverse complement strand
TCCAGGTCCCATGTGCATAGAGCCAGCAGCCCTGCTTGCGAGGCGGCACAGGTTAAGAAGAAGCTCTCATAGGTCTTCATACTTAGATCTATAAGGGACTTATTCTTACCTTCTGGGTCATTACTTTCTGAACCCAAAAGAAACATCAATTGTTTAATAACACAAGTAACTCACAAGTAGATTAGTTTGTTTTTACTTAAGTCCAAGATTCCACACCCATTCCTAGCCCTGGAACTATTTGGGGTTTAGCACTGAGGTATTGGGTACTAGATGCTAGAACATTGTGGTACATGAACTCTTATCACAAGAACAGTCTCTGGAAGCCAATGTGGTTGTGAGAACTAGAGAAAAAGAATTAAATGGAGATTGGAGTAAACCTCTTAGAAGCTCTGAGAAAGCCTCTATCCAAGATCAAGGAAACCAATTGTAGGCACCCCAGGTCAAGTACAGTTCATGCTGTGGAAGGCAAGGCAGCACAAGGAAGCCGGCCACACTGGGTCCACAACCAAGAAGCAGAGAGAAGTGAACATCCCTGATCAGCTCTTCAGCCCAAGATTCCTGTGCGTGGAATGATGCCACCACAGATAGGGTGGATCCTCCCTCCTCAATTATTCTAATCCAGAAAATCCCTCACAGACATTCCTGGAGATTTGTTTCCGTGGTGATTCTATATTCGGTCAAGTTGACAACAGGATATTAACCATCACACTGTATGTTTAAGGCTTGTCCACACCACAGTGTGTAACAAATCTTCCGACATTGAGGAACTCAAAACTAATTAAAACAGAAATATGAAGGCTTCTGAGGGCTCAACACTAAAGGAGACTTTTAATATGCCCTCTAAGGCTCAGGGCACATTATCAAAGAAGCAGAAAGAATGTAAGGGCCACAGAGTGGGAAGTATACTCTGAGGCCTGAATATGGATAAGCCTGCCGAGGAGGGCTTTCAGTGGAATGGGAGTGGAGGAGAGGGAACATGAGAGCATAACCTGATGGAAATACGATCAACATGCAAGAAGCTCATACAAAAAAGTTCTCAATAAAAATCTTCATACCCTTCAATGGATGAGCGCTATTCTGTTGTGTGGATATACCACATCGTGCTTATCACCCATAGCATTATCCCTACCTTGTGATTGTCATGAATTATTCTGCTGTTAACCTTTGCATGCAGTTTATGGAGCTATGGCTCCACTCTCTTGAGCCCTATGTAGGAGTGGAATGGCTGGGTCCTATGCTTACTTTATGTTTAGCTTATGAAACTTCCCAACTGTTTTCTGAAGTGGCTGTACAGCCTAACATTCGCTCCAGGACTCCAGGACTGTACAAGACTTCCAATTTTGAATTTGAAATTGCATCTGTTCTAGTGAAGCAGATGTCATTGCGTTTGGATTTGCATTCCCCCTGACTGATGATGGTGAGTACCCTATTGTGGACACATTCATCATTTCTACATCTACTTTGTGGAAATGTCTACTCAAATATTTTGCTCATTTTTAACCTGAGTTGTTTGACTTCTTATTCTTGCATTTTAAGAGTCTTCATATATTTGAATCTAAGTTCCTTATCAGATATCTTATATACAAATAGTTTCTCATGCCTGTGCCATCTTCTCATTATCTTAATGGTGTTTTCTGAAGTATAAAAATTTTCACTTTGATGAAATCTAATTTATCAAGTCTTCTTTTTTTGTATTGTACATTTGGAGTCATATTATATCTAAAGCTTGGTCCTAAAGTCACATTTTTATAGAAGTTTTATGCTTTTTTTCCATTTTGGTCTGATTCATTTTGAGAAAATATTTCTGTATAGTGAGGGATAAGGGTCTTTGTTTATCTTTCCTACATATGTGTGCACACTTGACCCAGCATTTCCCCTCAGTCTCAAGGGATGTGAGAGGCCCACCTCTCAGGATGGTTTCCAACCACTTATGTCACTGACTGACTATCCATCCCTCCAGCTGCCCCAAATGAAAGACAGAGCTATCCTACCAGCCAATGGGAGAGAGGCATGTAGCACCTGTGGGAGCAGAGGAGAAAGATCTGGGGCTTCCCACCAAGTGGAGGTTCTGCAGATAAAGAGCATGACTTTCCCTCTCACATGGCCTACCCATCATCACTCATGGTCAATGAGAATTAACTGATGCTGGGATGGGAGGCTGTGAGGTTGATGGGAAGGAGACAGGACAGTAGCTTCCTGAAGCAGCTTCTCACTTCTGACATCTCAGGTCTGAAAGCTAATGTTGGCTAATGTTGGCCAAGCACCAGTCCCAGAGAAAGTGCAAAGCTCTGTCTACCATAGCTGCTGACAGGAGACAGGGGAGAAAGAGATTCCATCCTCTGCCGATACCTCAACAGGTTCATGTGAGCATAAGCTAAATGGATTTTCTTCCTGGGGAACAGGAGTAACAGGCTGACAGAAATAGAGAAGTCAGGGTTGTGCAGTTGGAAGGCAGAATGCAGATAACTGCTCACCAGGAAGTTCAAAGAACACTGCTATGGATTCCCAGGCAATCTAACCTTGACACAGACCAAAGAAAAATGCCAGCACATTCTGCCAGGATAGATGTCTGAATTCCTCAATGGTGGTGCTGCCAAGGCTGATCAACCTTTAGGGAATGAAGCAGCAGCAGGTGGGAGGTGGCTGAAAGCATTACAGTCCAAAGAAGAAGCACTGGGTCTTCCAAGGGTGGTGCAGCTGTCAAATCGCCTCATGGCCCAGTCATTGAAATAGCCTCCTGCACTCAGCTTCCAGTATTTCCTCCTCCAGACACTCCCAGGGACACTCCCAGAAATCTTTCTTACTCCAGCAGGCCCTGCTGTTTCCACAAGAGCCTAGGAAGGTATTAAGGAAACCCAAGGAGAATAGCAATTTCATTCACCATGCTTCCTTCTAAGCCACTCTCTGGGATGTGTGGTGGGCTCTCCTCCTGGATCCTCTCTCCCTGTGACTCGTCCTTCTTCTACCTTGTTGGACCCTCCAATACTGCTCACGTGGGCTTGACGTACAGGTCATATCAGTAGGAAAGAGAGAGGCAGAGAACCCCAACATGTAAGGAGTAGAAAAAAGCCTGGCATTAATTAAGTGCCATCTCTTCTTGTTCAGATAGGAAAACTGAGGCCCAGAAGGGAGGGAAGTAGCCAAATCCCATAGCATAATCAAGGCATGGTGATTCATGCCTGTTATACCAGTACCTGGGAGACTGTGGCAGAGGATTTCCATGAATTCAAGACCGGCCTGGGCCACATATTCAGTTCTGGACCAGTGTTGGGATATATTATAACACCTTGTCTCAAAAAAAAAAAAAAAGGCTGAAGCATAAGCATGGAGCCTGGATCACCTCGTCAGCACCACTGACTCTGGACCAGTAACTAATGTCAGCCCAGGTGGGAAACAGCAATTTTTTTAAATAATGATATAATTCAAGTTCTAATTGAAATTGTTGTGTTCAGTAGCAGATGGGTGAGAGTATTCCTAACAGCAGGGCCTGTGTTATATTTACTCAATAAAACCCCAGCGTACTGAGGAAACATTGAAGGAATAGAATTAACCCTAGAACAAAATCAAGCAATGGTTTCACATATAAAATCTGGAACCATAAAGTCTGGAGGAAAAAAGTCTGTAGAAAGCTATAAATTTGCATGCAGTCATTTATTGGTTCAATCAACAAATACCTATTTATTAAAATGTATCCCATATATTCAATCTCTGCTCTCGTGATGACACTGTAGACCAGAAGATGAGAGGCTAACTCGTGATTTTAAAAAGTGATCAAGAGAAAGGATCAAGCAAGTTGATCAGCTTTTCCTTTGAGAATGCACATTTACACACACTAAAAAATACTCAAATTAATACATGCAGAAGGAATGACAGAATTGGAATATTTATGTTTCAGAAGTGCTGGTGAAGCACTGGGGCTGGACAAGGAGAAGCCCGTCCCGACCAGACTCAACGTGCCTCCAGGGATGGAAGTGAGGCTGAAGGATTCTTGCCAAAGAAGGGATCCAGACCCTATCAAGCCTCTTACTTCCTAGTTTCAGAAGATGTGGAGGAGCAAGGGACATGGTAAACACCACCATTAGAATGCAAACAGCACCCCAAACAGGGAACCAGGGGCTGCTTTATGGGATAGACAGCCTGGTTTCTTCCACAGATTCCAAGAAAAGACAGGAGAGGCAGGAAGAGAGCTATGAATTAAAAGATACTAAAACAATGAAATAAGCCAATTGCAATTTAAGGATCTTTTTAGGAATCTGATACCAACAAACTATTTTGAAAAATGAGACTTTTAGGGAATTGTGAAGACTTCCTACCTATCTGATGAGAGTCAGGGATTGTTGTAAATGTGCTTAGATGTGATAATGGCATTGTGGTTATGGTTATTTTCTCTAAAGAACCCTTATCTTTCAGACATACACTCTGAAATATTTACTGATGAAATGATATGATGTATTGAATTTGCTTCAGCATAAGGGCTAGGCAGAAATGGATTGTCCTTGGGTTCATAAATGTTGAGGCTGAATGATGGGGGAGGGCTTCACTTTACTTCTATGCATATTTGAAATTTTCCATTATAAATGCACTATTTTTATTAGACAGTATAGAGGATGCCATAGCCAACCGGATGGAGAAAGTGAGGGAACTCATGCGGCTTCTACTGTGGCCAGGTGTGAGAAGAATGGAAGAGGAGGAGCTAGCCAATAAATGAACAAATGTACAAAAATATTTCACATACCAATTTACATTATGGAACATAAAACAGGGCAAACACAGATGCAGAAGGGACAGCCCTTTAGTTTGCAATGTCAAAGAAGGTCAGAGGCAGCCACCTAAAGGACCCACTTGGTGGAGGCAGAGACAGTGGCCAGTGGTAAGAATCTTTTTTCTATGAGGGAGGGAGGAGGGCATTAAAGGGGAGTGGTTTATGTCTCTTGCCTCCTGGCCCCATCATCTTCTGGCTGAGAGTAGTGGACCACAGAGGAGACATGAAGTGTGAGATGGGCATGGAATACACAGGCTTATGCGCTGGAGATGGAGAAGCTACTGAGAACAGGGACCAAGGATAATCTTTCTGCATGTGGGTGTATATGTGTGTGAGGGTACACACTTGTGTTACAGAGAACGATCTTGGTATCATTGCTTAGGATCAGTGTCTTCTTTTGTTTTTTGTTTTTGTTTTTGTTTTTTTTGAGACAAGATCTCATTGGCTCACCAAGCAAGCCAGAGGGATGTCCTGCCTTGACCTCCCCAGCACTGGGGTAGCAAAGGCAAGCCAGCACGCCAAGCATGTTCACATGGGTACTAATGACTGAGTTGTCTCCTCATTCCCCTAACTTTCCCTGGGTCAAAGCAAAACAAACAAACAAAAACATTTATTGAAATGTGAAAAGCAAGGAACATGGGAGAAGAGAGATGTGGAAGGGAAAAACCAAGAGTTCCCAGCCAGCAGGACAGGAGGAGTGTGAGAAGCCCTTCAGCAATCCAAGTGGAGTGATCAGGTCAGCAGGAGAGAGTAGGATTGGGAGCTCTGGACTGGGCCAGGGATGTAAATTTTGGCGTCATTAGCATACAGATGGCATTTAGAGCTATGAGCTTTCCCACTCATTACCAAACTAAAGCACTGAGAGGAAGGCCCAGAACCTCTAAGGAACCGGTGTTGGAACAGGAGAAGGTGTCAGACTGCTGTAAATTACCAAGCCCAGAGTACTGGGCTTCTCTCTCACATTTTGGTCCAATACAGTAGCTCACCACATAACTGTAATTTCTTGTTGTGAACTTTTAGAAGAAGCCACATAAATCCTTTATTCAGCATATTCAAATCCTATCCTATTTAAAGATGCTTTTAACAACTCACTTTATTGTTTTTTCTTTGAGAGAGGGGGAAATAGAGACAGAGACAGACAGAGATAGACAGAGTATGAGGGCTCTAGGGCCTCTTGAAACTGTCAACAGACAGCAGATGCCTGTGGCACTCTGCATGTGGCTTGTGTGGGTTCTGGGGAATCGAACCAGGGCAGCCAGGCCTTGCATGCAAGTGCCCTTCATCACTCGGCCAAGTCATTTCATTATACAAAGCCTTGGTAGCTCTCAATCCAGGAAGAAATGTGCTCCCCCTCTCTGGGCTTTCAAATGTGATTCTCAGATCCTATGAGGTCATACCGCTCTCAACCTAGTCACCCCCAGAAAAACTGTGATGTTCTCAGTAGCACACACTGTTGGCCCCATCTCTGCATCAGAGTACAACGGAAATGAATGTTTGTAGCCTGGATCCCCTTAGCAGTTCTACCAGGAAACCCATTATGTCATTGTCTTGGGCTATTTTAGAATCAAGTCAGGCCAGCAAAGGAAGACTAGCTGTGTGGGTGTCCTTAGCCTTTGGGAAGGATATCATTTGAGGATACTTTGCCTCAAAGCCTGCTTGACACTGAGAAGTAGCAGCATAGACCAGCTAGCACCCACCTGACACATCCACACAGTGCACACTTGACCACATGCTTCATTTTACACTCGTGCAGAAGCTGATGCGCCAACCTGTCTCAGTAGTGACTTCCCTCTTCCATGCCCTAGATCTGTCCACCATTCTGCCACTCATCATACAACTCTGGATCCATGCTTCAGGAATGCAAAATAATAGAAACATTTGTCTGAAACTGTAAAACTAGAAAGCTAAGTAGAATGCAAAAATGCAAAGAGCATATGGGAGTTGTTCATTTTCTGCAACTGTGACAGAATACTAGGTAACATTTTAAAAAAGAAGAAGTTTATTCGGACCACAGTTATGGTGAGCAAACAGTGGGGCAGACTGCTGGCCCCACCTCTGCATTCAGCACAAATGAAATGAACACTTGGAAACTCGATCCCTTTAGGAGTTCTGTCAGCAGGCCTGTTATTTTGTTGAAGATGGTTTTAAAGCCAGGATGGCACCTGGTGCAGGCCTCCTGGCTCTGTCACGATGTGTAGATAGCCAACATCCCTCAACCTTTGTCAATGTTCAGATTTCCTGTTTCCGGCAAGGCTCAGGGCAGTCCTGTGGTAGACAGATATGTTTGTCTTGACTTTGCACACAAAGTGTGTGTGTGCTTTGACAGTCCATTGGCACCTCCCCTAGAAAGATCTCTTATCAATGGGACTCATGTAGTCATTAGTATCAATAAACAGCAGGCCACTCTGCCATGATTCCAAGCAAGAACAGGCATGTCACAGTGGTTCATTGCATATCTTAGAATCATATATCCAGTAGTAGGAGAACTAACAATGGGATCTTAAACTCTTGACATCAGGCTGGCTCTTAGACTCTGAGAAAATAACCATGAACAAGCCAGTCCTAAAACTCCCAGAATGTGGGTTCAATCTCAGTCTCTCCTGGCAAGGCTTTATACAGCTCTGAAACCTGCTTGAAACCATATCAATGTCCATCTGGGCTTCTGAAGCAAAGAACCAACACCCTCCCCTGACCCAGGATAACTTCCATGGATCTCTCCTGCTGCAGGAGGTCCTGTTCTAAACCATCCTTCCTGTCCCTCAAGGACGCTATTCATTCACAAGGCCAGTCGCCTGACTGATAAGTAGCAAAGAGCACTGCTTAGAATTTGCTAAACTAGGAACCTGAAGGAGGATTTGCCTTGGCCCAACTCTGAAGTCTTGGTCTTTAATCAAATTGATGATCCTAAGAGAGTACACTATGAAGATTGACTCAAGATGGACGGAAGACTAAATGGAAAGGGCTCTAACAATCAGAGACTTTGAAGGAAACATAGGCATGAAGCTTCATGTCCTTGGATTAGGTAATGAGTTTCTTAGCTACACCAAAGCACAGCAGAAAGAAATAATAGTACATTGTATTTCATCAAAATCAAAAACTTTTATGCTTCGAAGGACATTATCGAGGAAGTGAAAAGACAACCCACAGAATGGGAAAAAAGATTTGTAAATTATAGATCAGATAAGAGAATACTATTCAGAGTACATAAAGAACTCTTACAACTGAACAATAAAAAGATAAATAGTCCAATTTAAAAATGGGGAAAATGTAGACTAAACATGTCTTTGAAGATATCCCAATGGCCCCAATAAGCACATGAAAAGAGACTCAACATCATTAGGGAAATGTAAATGCAAATCAAAATTGCAACAAGATAGAACTTCACATTCATGAGGGTGGATAGAATAAGAGAGACAATAAGAAATATTAATGAGGATGTGCAGACACCAAAATCTTCATCCATTATTGGTGGGAGTGAAAAATGCTAGACACTTTACAAAAGAGTTTAACAGTTTTCCCAGTAGATAAGAATATAGTTATCGGGCTGAAGAGATGGCTTAGTGATTAAGGCATTTGCCTGTAATCCAGAAGGACCAGAGTTTGATTCCCTAGTGCCCATATACAGCCAGATGCACAAGAGGGTGCATGTGTCTGGAGTTCATTTGCAGTGGATGGAGGCCCTGGTGCACCCATGTTCATTCTCTCTCTCTCTCTCTCTCTCTCTCTCTCTCTCTCTCTCTCTCTCTCTCTCTCTCTCTCTCTCTTTCTCTCTCTCTCCCTAATAAATAAATAAAATATTAAAACAATATTTAGTTATCATATGACTCAGAAATTCTCATTCTAGGTTTATACCCAAGGAAACTGAGAATGTGTCCATACAAAAACTTGTGTATAAGTCCCAACAATAGCATTAGTTGTAGTGGCCAAAAAGTAAAAGCAATTCAATTATCCATTCACTAATAAATTAATAATTAAGATGTTATAGAGTCTCAACCTGGGGAACCATGAGCTTTGGAGCTCCTGGGCAAAATCCAATGTTTCAGTATGTGACTGCTCTCTACAGCTGATCGAATGTGATTTTCCATTTGAAAGACAAAAAATAAGCTCACTAAAATAAGGGAGCTAAAGAGAAACTAATCTTATTCATTCATGGGAAAGAATAAAGTTCTTTGTAGGACATGCCACAACTTGGGTAACCTCAAAACGTATTAAGTGGATAGGCCAGTCACAACAAAAGATCATGTATGTTTGGCTTTATTGACATGAAATGTTCAGAGAAGGCAAATATGGAAAGCCTAAAAGTGAGCCAGTAGTCTCCGGGGCTGGGGATGCTGGTAATGCGGAATAACTGTTAATAGGTGGGGGCTTCTTGCAGGTGTGGAATAAAATAACTATCATGACTGTATTTGACTGTCTATGAGCTATACAGCTATACAGAAGGATTGTCAGGGAGCTAGGGCAAGTATAGAAGTGGTCTCATCCCTCCCCATGGCCTGCCTGGCTCCTTTCATCAAAGTATAGTGCCAGCTGGGTGCTTATAGACAGTGCATGAGAGAATCTGACCGTTATCCACAGGGACGTGCTCATGGTCACGCAGTAATAAAGTCTGTATCATCACACCTTGGGGTGTCTAAGGGCCTATTAAACTTCCCTAAGCATTTAAGGCCCAGGGTGCTATTTCATGTCTACATTGCCATTACCCTAATCAAACCCATTATTACTACCTAAAGCTGGCCAAACCCTATATCCCACACATTTGACAGTGACCATGAAGCCAGGAGGCTCAGCAACCATCACCAAGTCCCAGCAGGTGCATGCTGCTACCTGCCTGGCTTGCTTCACTCCCATCCCCATCTTCCCTTCCTTCTTCTTCCCTCCCCTCTTTCTGAGTTGTTTCAAGCAGGGGGAAGTTCATTCCTCAAGCATCGGTAAATTGGAAGACCTGCTTGTAATGGGGTTAGCTACCAGAGAGCAGCCTTGCAGAAGAAAGTCGCCCACATCATAATGTCCCAGAGAATGTAGTACCCGGGTACTCCCGGTGACACTTGAACTCTAAATGTCAGCTTTATAGCTGTGCAGCAATAAATGATTGTGCTTTACTCCGAGACAACTCCTTCAGTAATGACATTTTTCTTACCTCAGAAGTAAACCCTGAAGAAACTGGCCACATGTTCCCTGGTTTCTTATCACAGAATGGAATTGGTAGAAATGAATCTGACAGACTGTACTACAAGATGTATGAGAAATACTGGCTGCTTTGTGTGATAATATGCACTAGACTGGGATTTTGTGAACTTGAGTGAAAAGGATCATTTGCCAACAAACTGTTTCTCAGGAGCCCCTTGGTGCATTCTGTTGAGATGTCATTGGATGCTCAGGGGGAGAAGCTTCCTGTGATCTGCTTTATCCCCCAAAACCCAGGAAGAACTTTATACTAAACCTTTAAAAACACACCAGACTATGGCAAGGTCCTAGGGCCCCTCAGGGTGAAAAGCAGTCATGAATTCTGCCTGAATCTGAACAGGACTCTTCTGCATGTGAACTTGGAAACATTTTTATGTCCCAAAGTACATAAAAATGGAGAGTGGACCCCAGGTGCAAGAGGTAGGTGGGAAGGGCCAGGGGCAGCCAGGGCTGAAGGACCAGGCTGAGCAGTGACAGGTGAGATGTTTGTAAAGGCTCTGCCATGAGGATAGGAGGAGTAGATGAAATGGAAGGACCTTCGGGTTGTAGACTGATGCCTGTCTCCAAAGGACGCTACTGAGATGGCATTTCTATGCTGCTGGAGAGCAGAATCTAAGACATCCCACAAACTTTGGAAAGGCAAGCTAAAAATATAGTTCCTGTGGGTCCTTATCTTGGCCAGGGCATGAGGAATCCCAGTGGCAGCAGTAGAGGGAGTGAAGAGAGAAGGAAGAGGCCAGAACATCCTAAGAAACCCGGACAAGCTTGCAGCACAGGCTCTAGTGGGGTGTGGCCCTCCTCCTGTAAGCAACATCCAGTCTTCTTGGGAGCAAGGACAAAAAGGAACAAAGGAGTGCAGAGCCCTTCACCTCCAGGCAGGCCACCATTCCCATTCATAGCACAGCCCAGTGGCAGAGGGGTTGGACATCAGTGCTGTCATGAAGCCACTTCAGTCCCCTTCTGCCACATTCATCAAGTGAGACAAAGGGTGGAAACTGAAGAAGGCCATGAGGCAAACAGAATGTGCCAGCCCAGATCCAAGAGCTCAGGGCTCCAGTGATCTACATCATCTGGCTTTTTCCAGGCTCATTCTCTCTCCCAGTGTGTCTGTCCCGGGTCCACCTGACACTCCCCCCTTGGCCCCTGTGTCTTCCATAAGCCAGTTCTCACCCCCCGGGGAACTAAGAGCTTTGGAGCTCCTGGGCAAAATCCAATGCTTCAGTATGTGACTGCTCTCTGCAGCTGATCAAATGTGATTTTCCAGTTGAGAGAGAAAAAATAAACTCACTAAAAGAAGGGAGCTAAAGAGAAACTAACCTAAAAGACAAAGGCTTCCCACAGTGGCTTGAAAAGGAGGGGGCTCAACCTCGCAGTTTCCATTTTCTGGGTCTTTCTGTGAAGCAGCAAAGGGCACGCCTTTGTATACCCACACTGCACACAAGTACAAGCATATGAATGGCACAAGTGTATATGTCAGTGAATCTGATGATGACATTAGACAATGTGGTTACCCGACTCTGAGAACCTGTAAGGAAAAGTGGCCAAAGCCCTCGGAAGGTAAAGGGATGGACCCCTCTGAAAAGTTAGACAAGGGACAAATTCCTGGACTTCCCGATCCTGTCAGGAGGGAAGGAGGCTGGGCAGGAGGGTATCAGTGAAAAGCCTAACAGGGAAGGTCCAGCAAATTCCAAGATCCTTCCACTGGATCATCAGGAGGGTCTAGAGAGCATGTAGTGTTAGCAGGTGCAGGAGTATGGACCTGTGAAACTTGATAACCTAAACTTATGGGGGGCACGCTGGAACCTCCTTGAAGGAGAAAAGAATAATAAAGAAGAAAGAAAGGGAAAAAGAAGAGATGAGAGATAAGCAGTAACGCAGGTGGAGTGGGACAGGCATGAGCCTGGAAGGCCACCCAGATTCCTCCTCACCACTTTCCTCTGACCTATGACTTTAGGTCCCCACCCCCAGGCCCTTTGCCTATAAACAGTACTCCTCCAGGGGCCTCTTGATATGAAAGACACTTTCCAAAGTTATCCTGGGCAGAGAACATTGGGATACTGGGATTGGACTGGCGCATTCTGCCTGGCTCACGTCTCTCTCAGTCTTATTTGATGAGTGTGGCGGGTGAATGAAGCCCTTGTCCCAGCTCTCACGTGTGACCCCTCTGCCACTAACCCGGGCTGTGAGTGGAAATGGTGGGGCCTGGCAGATGCTGGGCTCTGCTGTTCTCTCTTCCTTCTCTCTCCTACCACCAATGGGATTCTTCAAGCCTCTTGCAGAAGGGGGGCAGGAAGCACCTGGACCACCTCTGTGCAACCATGAAGCCTGTGCTCACTCCTTCCCTTATTCCCTTCTCACCTGCTCCTGGGATCCGAGGCAGCAAGAACCATGTGGCCATGAAGTATGTGGGATTTGAACACAGATGGTAATTTATGAAGGGGTCACCAAGCAGGGGCAAAGGGGCTCTGCATAGATGGTTGCTCTTCCCTCAGGCAGCATGGGTGGGCACTGAGCACAGTGAGGAAGAGGCAGGTGGCCCTGAGTGTCAGGCACAGTGGCAGGAATCTTCTCCAAGAGGGGCATCTCTGGGGGCTAGCATCCTCCCTTGCTCCCATACTTCTCTGGCTCCTTGCTGGCCATTAGCCCTGCCTCCAGAGTCCAGCCTCACTCCTCCCTCCCTCCCTCCAGTCTCATCTGTGAAGACTCCAAAAAACCCAAGCATCATTGTGTGGCAAATGCATTAGGAACCATGAAATCTCCTGGAAATCTAATGAGACCAGCCCAGAAAAGAAAGACAAATTCAACTTCTTTCTCCTAGTACTGTATTTGATGTTCGCTCTCAGCAGCCTGGTAGTGGGTGGGCCTCCCTGCATTCAGAAGGGCCCTGGGGGAAAGCCAGCACACCTGAATTAGTCTCCATGCTAGTTCCCGCCCTTTTGGAGAAACTTAGCTTTGGGAGACAAAGCAGACAGCATTACACCTGCTCTGCTGCTCTCGGAGTTCAAACACTTGCTGGGGAGTGCAGCTGAGCAGGGCTGTGCCCAAGGAGAAAGGGTGATAGGTGCATAGAGAGACTGCAACCTGGGAAGCGGAGCAGGCATCACCTCACCTCTTCCATGCCTAGTGGAGGGAACCACCTGGGTAGAGAGCCATGGAATCTGCTGAGAGGAACAGTGAGATTCCTGGTACCATGCTCACTTAGTCACTCGGGCTCTGAAATAGAAGCTGCTTTCTAAAAATAAGGAATTTGATCGGTAGGCTGTGGAGGCTAAGATGGAGGAAACTGAGAGAGTCTCAGGCCAGGCCAGGCTGGAGGGTGGGGGGAGCCCCCAGGTAGAGAGGACCCAGAGAAACACTGTGGTCTTTCTTGCTTCCCTGTCCTCAGGGCTTTAGGAAGGAGCATGAATGGAGACTAGAAGGGAGCCTTCCTAAAGACAGGGAAGAAGACAGGCCTCTCCTCAGACCTTCTTAGTAAAGGCTTGAACCACAGACGTGAGGATATGCACAGTGGAGCCTACACCATAGGTGTGAAGCAGGTGCCCCTCCTCAGACCTGCACAGTGGAGTCCTGCACCATAGATATGGATTTCTTTTACAAAGCAACTTGGCAATTCGAATGAGAAGCTGCAGAAGATGCATAGGTTTTCCACCAAAAAAGCAACAAGTTATGATGGGAACAGACTGCCTCTGTCCAAGGTGAGTACTACCAGTTGTTACCTGAGTGGCCCTTGTGGATGAATATTAGTGATCAATCTGTACTCAGGTGTTCTCATCAGAAAACAAAACCAAGGGGGTGATGCCATCAATCCCAAAAGTCCACTGTCAGAAACAGCCATGCAAATGCAGGAAAAGTACTTAGCCCACGGGAGTGCTTGATAGATGTGAGCCAGTGTTATGATTGAGTGTCTTCCCCAAGTATGCAACCCAAAAGGCAGACAGAGATTTAGGTGCAATATGTTCTTTGAAGTGCTGTGCATAATCATTTTTGAAAAAACAGATACAAACCAAATGTCCAACATTACAGAAATTGTTCAGCAAATGGCATTACACCCAAAGGTAGACAGCCAAATGGGCAGCCATTAAAAATAAGGTTCTTTTTTTTTCATATCACAATGCTTAGAATAGAATGTGAGGTACAAAATGATAATGAACCATAAAAGAGGATACAAGTTATCGCAAGCAGACCAAAATATTAACAGAATTATGGGAACTATTTTGCCTACTTCTTTATTATGTTTCACTTCTCAAACTTTTGACAGTAGGCATCTGTTAATTTCATACTAAAATTTAATTTATTTGAACAGAAATGAAAGCAGAAGGAGAGAAAAGAGAACAGAAAGCATGAAGTCAAATGCAGACCCTGGAAGAAACACCTCTAACATCAGGAAAACCCGCAGAAAGAATAAATCCATGCAGAGGGAAAAATGAGCTGGATAATAAATTTGAGTTTATAAGGAATGAATATGCAATGTTAGTGGAAATTGTGTTGTGTCTGGAAAAAAAAGAACGATAAATATGTATACGATGTAAATCTTTTATGATAAATCTGTGAAGATCTTCTGAGCTAACATCCATGCAAGCTCCCCCAGCGGCCCTAGACGAGCAGCTATTGATCCAACAACAATGGAGGGCAGCTGTCTACCCTCTGAGGCAGATGCCCTGCCTCCTTCATCAAGGTGCAATGCCATCCAAAGCCCTCAAGGGCATGGAGAAGTCAGGGTTCAGCATGAAGTTACCCTTTCCTGGCATGTGTCATGTTCTCTGACTCCCTCGTCTCTGTGCCTGGCTCTCCAGGTCTCTGAGGAAGCTGCATCTCATCTTCTGTTCCTTTCTGTTCTGCTCCAGTTCCACTTCAAGCCTCATTCCGCCAGAACAAACCCAGCATTAGGAGTCAAACAGTAAAATAAATGATCACCGAATAGGAACAAATTGTGTGCTATGCCCTGTTCAGGGACTGAGGCTCAGCAGTGAACAGGGTCTCCTGAGGCTAAGGGATCATGTGTCTGGTAAGACCCAGCTTGAGCACCTTTCACCTTGAATGATGAGTGGGTAGCTCAACTTAAAAATTATTTTATGGGGCAGAAGAGATGACTCAGCAATTAAGAGCACCACTGGCACAGCATGAGGTCCAGAGGAGGCCTGAGAGAACCATTGAGTTTGATCCCCAGGACCCAGGTAAATAGCTGGGTGTGGCCACACACATTTGTAACTCCAAATCCCACAGGAATTAGAGACCAAAGACTCTGCAGAGCTCACAAAAAAATCTAGCAAGCTCAGAAATCAGCAAGAGACTCTGGCTCGAGTAAGAATGGGTAGAAAAGCAATGAGAGGGTCACCCATGGCTCCTCTCTAGCCACAGTAGGCAAGCACACCCTGCAGCAGGCTAGCTCAAGGGGCACTGGTGGGCATATGCATACAGCACACACCACACACACACACACACACACACACACACACACACACACACACACACACACAAGCACATACATTATAACACATGTTTACCTGCACTAACACACACCAAAAATCAATTTTTAAAGCTATTTTATGGAATTATAGAATTCTATTATTCAGTGACTCAGAGAAACAGAACAGCTCTCGGAACACACCCACACTGTAGCTGCTGGCTATGCAAAGCCTACAGGGGAGGCCTGCAGGCTGGAAACCCAGGGGAAAGCTACAGTTCAAGCTTTACACACTCAGCTTACAGAATTCCATTTTTTGTCGTGTGATAGGTGGTGTGTGCACATGTTTGTACAGGTGCATGCATCCCATGCACAGGTATGAGGCCAGAGGAGAACAGCCAGTGTCCTCTTACTGCTCATTCATGAGTTGTTTTGAAATGGAATCTCTCCTTAAACCTGCTTGCTGTCCATTGGCAAGCCCTAGAAATTCTCGGGTGTCTGTCCCACTCTCCCCATAGACTGGACTTACAGATGTGCATGACCACACCCTGTTTTTTATGTGAGTTCTGAAATTTTGAATTCAATGGTGTCTGCCCTTAAGAAGCCAATGTTCCTAACTGCTGACCATCTCCCCAGTCCCTGAATTCTTTTTCACTGATAGAGATCCCTCTTTTTAGTTTAAGACCATCAATGAGTGAATAAGGCCCAACCACATTATGGAGGGTGGTTTGCTTGAGAGTCTACTGATTTAAATGTTAATCTACCTAAAACATATACTCATAGAAACACCTAATATTTGACCAAGTGTCTCAGTACCATACTAAGCTGCATAAAATTAGCTATCACCTCACTTTTATATTTTTATTAAGTTTCTTCATGAGAAAGAAAGCTGATCTGCAGAGATACCTTGACTTGGTCCAGAGCTGTCAGAGTCTACACTCAAGTTCAAATCCTATGACCAAAAAAAAAAATCCCATTTCTAATAGCCACCTCTGAAATAAAAATTGAACATGGTTTTCATTTTCCCCTTCTCTAGTCAGCCTCTGTTTTTGTTTGTGTACATATCTGTGTATGACATGTGTATGCGTATTCATGTGTATGTGAGTGTACCCACAAGTCAGAGACCATCTTAAAGGAGATAGTTTGCCAATCCATTCTACCAGACTCCTCAAAGTATTCAATCAACACACACTCGAGAGGCTTTCCCCATTCAGCTCACCCTTTGACCACGATCTTTTCATATAACCACACCTTTATGTCCCTTGTGTCCAGGTCTGAACATTGCCCAGCCATATGTGCAAAGATCTGGAATTTTCCTCTACAATGTTCAAGTAGTACTGATTCCTACCTTTCTGGGACAGATTGGCAAACACTGTGTGTTCACCCCTAAGGTTGGCCCATATTAAATCGCCAATATTTGCCCTATAGAGATAACATTTACATATGGCTCAAGGAAAAGTTAGGTCATCCCTCTTGGTCAGACCTTCCCTTCCCTCAGTGTTCTGTTCTTAATGAGAGAAAATCCTCACCCACCCCACTCAGTGGATGAGAATGAAAGATGCCATTATTATTATAAACATTCTGAAGTGATTTGAGAAGTGACAGCATCTCTTAAAGCAATGAGGTAAAGCATCCAGCCTGCCTTCGCTGCCGTTTAACTTCCTGACAGGAGGCCCAGAACATGGAAAAATTGATTGTCCTGTACAAAGTCAAGTAAATAAATAGCAATGCTTAATGCAATCATTTTCCATATTGCCTCATCCAAACCCACACAGCCAAAGCCATTTATGATCCCGCAGGTTCCTCCTGCTGCTGTCTTCCAGTGCTCTCGCAGATGCCTCTGGGTGGGAGAAAGAGGAGAACAGGTGCTAATCAATCTTGAAGCTCTGATCAGAAGCGATTTGGAAAGATGACAGCTCGCTCAAGCCATTCTTAACTTGCATGGAGAAAACCTCCCAGGGACCAAGTCATTAACAGAATAGTAGGAAGTGGTTAGGGGGATTTATTATTAGGAAATAACATCTTTGGGTTCTTTGTTTTGCTTTGAGTTCAAAGGCAAAATAAAGAAACTTTGGAAGGTGGTTAGGAGCCCAGCTCAGAGTAAGGGGAGGCTAGACTAAAATGATGCTGCCAGTCCTGCCTGTTGGGTTTCTTATCTCCCTCCCGTTGGCCATTCTCAAAATCAAGACAGCACATTCTCTTAAAATCCGGGACAAGACTGCTAGACAAGACCGATGGCTGGATATCTGAATTATTCTACCAAAAATATGAAAATTGTAATGAATCTTTGATAAATATAAGTTCATTTTCATTTAAAGACTGGCCTTTATTCACCATGTCCTTGACATCTGGAGTGACGTCTAAGTGACTTTTCCTTTACAGAATAACATGGCTGCAGATAGTCATGATATCTTCAATACTCTCAGGAGAGTCCAGGGACTATGATGGCCTTCTGTGGAATCACAATAGATAGCCTTCTTGCAAAAACAGGAACTCCCAGCTCTACGGGGCTCTATTCCTGCCTGAAATGTGTGCTTGATAGCAAAGGCCACAGATGCGGCAATCAGGAACGAGCCAATAGGTGGTTGGAGCCCTTCCTCCATCTCCTTAGATGACAGGCACTCCAGGGAGAAGGTGCAAGGCTAGAAGCAGAGGCCCTAGGCTCTGTAACAGTATCACACTGAATGCCAAACATGACTGGATCCAGCATGTGGAAGCACAGAGTGGCATGTAAGGTGATAAGCTGGCCATTCTACCCTCTCATACAACACCTGCTTCAAACCTCAGGTCATGGGACCCGAGGAGCAGAGAATATTTTCTAATACTTAAAAGAAAATTCAAAACAAAATCTCATCTGTTCTCCCTGCCCACCCTCTCATACTCTGTCCCATCCCCTTCCTCTACTCATTCTGTCTAGCTCTTCACTGCCAATCCTGCCAACACACAGGTTCAAGTTTACTGTCCCCTTGCCCATTTGCTCCCTCTGTGACACTCAAGTATATATCTTTCATACTCAGTAGGACTTCTCAAACTTGGCACTATTACTGTTTGAAGCTGAATCCTGGGTTGTTGGGGAGGGCAGTGGCTGCTCTTGCATTACAGGATACTGAATAACATTGTGTTTCCTCATTATTTGCCGATACACCCTCTAGTTCTGATCAAATTATCTCCATTCATTATAAAATGTCTAAAGTATGAATGAGACTATATCCCTGGGTAGAAATAAATGTTAAAGAAGGAAAAATGAACAGGGAAGTCAATGAATGAATGCATGAGTAGAGCAGATTCTTGAATAAATCAGGGTATTGGAGAAGTGCTTCCTGCTTCTGAGCTCTGAGCTCTCAGTGCTAGACAGGGCCAGCAGGGAAGGGGTTAATGGGTCAGCCATTCCTATCAAGGCCCTGAATCCTCAATTGCTTTTGCTGGCTGTGCAGTTCGATGCTTTTCCAATTAGCAAGAAGACTTGCAGATGCCAACAGACCTTTAATAGGGTCACAGGAATGGGTCCTCTGATAAGCCAGGCTGGTGAGCTTGACACCAGGAAGCTCAGGCACCTGTCTGCCAAGGCGCTGATTCATTCTCTTTGTCAAGGTCTCAATTTGGAGTGACAGTTCCTCACCTTCTGTCTCCCCAGCTGCCATCTGCAAAGGTTACTTGCTCTAATTTGCCCAGCATTTCTGCTCTTTCAACCTCTCCCCAAACTGTCACTTCTCTTCCTCTCTTTTCCCCCACATCAAGACCATTTTCTGAAGTTCACTGGGCTGGCATGTGCTGATCCACACTGGTGTGGGTAAGGAAAACCTCCAAGGTTAAAGGTCAGCAGACATTTCCAAAGGATGAGAGAGAACAAAAGAAGCCTTAGGGACCTGACCAAGCACTGCCTTCTACAGTTCCTCCCTGACTCAGCCACACTCACTACCTTGATCCTAAGGCCACAGAATATGAGCAAGGGTTGTGTCTGTGGACAGGAAAATAGATGAGTGAGACATAAAATAGCATAAACTTCCTGCTTAAAATAAGATATGCATTAAATGTTCAGGCCTTGCTGTTAAGCAATATACAACACAATCCCACAGCAGAGTGATGTTCTTCATATTAGAGGAAAAAATAAAAGAGGCTTAAAAGTTCTCAAACTCTGGGGAACATCAGACCTCCCACCCCAGGTCCTCCCAAGAGTTAAACTGCTAGGCCTACAGCAGGTTTTCTGACTCAGGTCTGTGCCAGACCAGTGCTGGGCATTAGTATTCATACTTCAGCAAATAGATTGTCCAAGTACACAGATATCCAGAGGCAGATGTTGGTAGGAACTACACCCATCGTCTGAGAGCCTGGGGTCATATGCTGATATTTCAGGTAATTCTGTAGGCACGCAAACCTAATTTTTATAGACAAAGAAACAATCTAACAACTCATTCATTAAATATTGTCCAAACACATAATAGTTGCCTTGCCATGTCCGTTTTGAGGACACAAGTATAAATAAAGTTATCTTCATGGAGCGCATATGACCAGTGAGTGAGTGGACACACACAAGACTGTAATATTTTCATAATGATAAAACATGGGGAAAGCTATTAGTTTAGAAAGACTATGGGTTATTCTTTGAACACTAGGTCAACAGTCCTCAAACTTGATTTTGTTGCCACATTTTACTACTGAAAATTATTGAGGACCTCGACAATGTGCTCATTAAAAATTAACCCCAAAAATATTTTAATGGGGACTGGGAAGATGTGGGTAAATCTACTGCTATGGAAACATGAAGACCTGATTTCAGATCCTTAATACTCATGCAAAAGCCACATACAGATATATGCCTATCATCCCAGCACTAAGGAGGTAGAGACGGAAGGATTCCTGGTATCTGTTAACAAGGTAATCTAGCCAAATTAGTGAGATTCAGGCTCAATGAGAGACCCTGTCTTAAAAACCAAGGTGGGAGGGGGGCTGGAGAGATGGCTTAGTGGTTAAGGTGCTTTTCTCCAGAGCCTAAGCACCTAGGTCCCAGGGCTCCATTCCTCAGGTTCCAGGAAAGCCAGATGCACAGAAAGGTGCATGCATCTAGAGTTTGTTCAAAGTTGCTTTAGGCCCTGGAGTGCCCATAAACAACTCTCTCTCTCTATCTTTGTGTGTGTGTGTGTGTGTGTGTGTGTGTGTGTGTGTGTGTGTGTGTGTGTTTGTGTGTGTATTTTCAGAAACAGCAAAAAGGCTTACACCATTTTCTAGTTTTGTAAATCTCTGTAGGCCTGATTCAATAGAACATGGATGGATTCCTATTTCTGCTTCTGTATACAACCTGATATAATGTGTTACTCTGATTGAATTATAAGAAGAAAATCCATCTCACAGATAAGTAGTTGGAAATCAGAAAGGCCCAGTGACAGCCTTTTCAGATAACTGAGGAATATTTTTCGATGCTATACCAAAACTTGCTAAGTAGAATCTTAAACAACACCAGTGAAAATTTGCATTAACACACTACTAAATCATCCATCCATCTCAAACTTTATGTGGGACTCTTTCCCACGTGGGTCACAGTGGATTGATCATTTGGCAAATATCAGGACAGTGAGTTGGGAACATTCTCTGAATGCTAATGCATGATATCAAAAAGATCAAAAACTTCTGTTAGGGGCTGGGGAAATGGCTCACCAGTTAAGGCACTTGCCTGCAAAGCCTAAGGACCTGTGTTTGATTCCCCAGTACTCATGTAAAGTCAGATGCATAAAGTGGCACATATGTCTGGAGTTCATTTGCAGTGGCTGGAGGCCCTGCAGTATCCATTCTCTATCTGCCTCTCTCCCTTTCTCTCTCTCTCTCTCTCTCTCTCTCTCTCTCTCTCTCTCTCTCTCTCTCTCTCTTTCTCTCTCTCTCTCATAAATAAATATATTTTAAACTTCTGTTAGTATGAGCACTTTAATAAGAAGAAATTGTTAAGTTTCCTGAAAATCTAATTTTTACTTGAAATTCAACTTCCATCAGCAGCAAATGATTCCAGTTGTTCTTCTTGCCAGGAGAGGCTCATTCGTTTCAATTTTGAGAAAAGATCAGCAAATGGCCTTTGCTTGGGCTTTTCCATCCCTTCAAGTGAGAAGAACGCTCCTGAAAGCCGGCTGGTTCACCTTGGCTTGGGACTCCACACCACTTTCACGTGCAGCAAGTTCTTCATTCACACTCACCATTTCATCACACTGAATATTAAAAGGCCTTCAGGATGAGGACTTCATAAAATCACTTTTCCCAGTTCATCAAAGGCATTCTAAAGTAATAGAGCCTTTTTTGCTTTTTTGAGTGTCTGGTGACAGAGGACATGAGGACCGCTGGGTCACTTTGGTGCCCAACACCAGATCTTAATCAGACAGAACTCAATTTACCCATCAGCACTTTGGCACCAACCACAGGACCATTAGCACCAGTGAGCTAGAGAGACAGTATCTCTGAGTGCTCTAGGGACTCTCTTTGAGACTCCAGGAGTCTCTTTGATAACTGGCGTGCTATGGCTACATTAAATACCCCCTGCCCCCCATTTTTCAAGTGCCTCCAGAACAGCCACCAATCTTGTTTAATGTCTCAAGAGATTAAAAACACAAAAGGTCAAAGTGTGATAGGAAAAAAAAATACCATTCAGCCAAAAAAAAAAAAAATACATGTCTATATTGTAATGCATGAGCTAAGGACATAACTGAATTAAGTGGGGAGCTTAATTTAGCTTAATGACATCACTTTAGAAACAACCAAATGTGTTCGGACATTAGAGACCTAATTAATATGTTTTCTAATAATAATCAGTACCATTTATCAACCATTTGCAACAGGATAGGCATTGTGCTGAGACCTTTGCCTATGTTATCTCGTTGATCTTTCCAACAACCTTAGGAAACAAGCATGATTACAAGCACTTAAAGGCCAGTTTCCTAAGACACTGGGAAATGAAGAAATGTACCCCATATGAAACAGGAATGATAAGTAAACAGATCTGGGATTGCGACTATAGACCTGTGTTATCATAAAGCCACATTCTCACCTCTGTTTTGTAACACATTGGGTCCTACTGACCATACAGTCTGCACTGAGGTTACTCTACTGGCTGAGGGCTAGATGCTGACCTTTATCCATAGGACTTCTCCCTCAGCAGATGCAGTGAAAGCCATTAGCCTCCAGGAACGTATGGCCTGGTCATACCTGCAAACCCTAAAGAGATGGTCTTCCTTCCTTTTATTTGTTACAATGACATCCATCAGGTCTTCATTAGGGTTCTTCCATTCTGTTTGTGACATATACAGAAATATATGCCCCTTGATATTCTAGGGAGTTTCAATAAATATTGACAGATCTCTCCTTCCCCTGTCTTCCCATCTCTCCCTGTCTCTCCCCTCCCCACCCACCAGTCATTTGAAAGTGAGCCAAATTCCAGTTTAATTAGAATCAATTTCTTGATGAATTCACTGTTTGGACATTCATTATACAAACTCAACCTGCCAATCAGTGACTGTTGTAGCTGCTCTCTCATGAGTGAAGCCTTGAAAGTCAGATCTAAGATGAGCAGAGAGCTCAGGAAGCTAGGCAGGTAGGCACAGGAATCCCTAAGAAGCCAGTGTGGCCTGTTCTCCTGTCTCCACCTCCACCTGTCTGTCATTCTACTTCTGGCTTTGGGGAACAGGCAGCCAACCTCTCTGTTTCTTCCTCTCCGAACACTAACTCAGGAAAGCCTCACTGATCCCCATCTAAGGTCCAAGGGACTGGCCAGCAATAAGGCCTAATCCATGCCAGAGGCAGCTGAAATTCAATGGCAGACTTCCACTGAAAGAAGGCACACTGGCCATGTCTGTGTGGTATGGTTAATAGAGCAGCACCTCCACTTGGGGGAGGGAAGAGACAGCAGGAACAGGAAGTCCTCAAGGCATCACAAACCACAGTGAGACCCGGGAATGCCTCTTCCGAGGTGAGGGGCAAATCAAAGGGTTATGTGCAAGGGCTTAAATGGGAAGAGACGAGGGCTGAAGCTGATGAACCTTCATGCCTAACATCTGCTCTGGGAGTCACAGGTGCATATAGATCCCCCTCCCCACCCCGTCTTCTCACTCTGAGAATGATGAAGAGCTCCATTCTAGCCTCAACTACACTTGATTTACTAACAAAAGATGAAGGGGGTGGGTATGGTGGCACACGCCTCTATCCCAACCCTGAGGAGGAAGACAGGAGGACTCCACGAGCTTGGTGACTAACTAGTCTAGGCCAATTGGTGAGAAACCTTGACTCGAAAAAATAAGGTGGAAAGCAATCGAAGACACCCAACATCTACTTCTGACCTCCATGCACAAGCACACATATGTACACGTGGACATGCCCACACCTAAACATGCATACAAACGCATGCCAAAGAGAGGGAGGGCTGAGGAGACAGCTCAGGTGGCCTGAATTCAATCCAGGTGTGGTGGCATCTACTTGTAATCTCAGAGTTGGGAGATGAAGACAGGAGGCTCCCTGGGTCTCACTGACTACCCACTCTATCCTAATGACAGTGAGAGGTCATGTCTCCAAAATAAATGTTGGAGGAGAAAGATTGTTCTCTGGCCTCCACGTGCATGCTCACACATGCACCCGCACACATATGAGCATGCATATACGCATGCATTAAGAAAAAAGTAGTAAACTATATTTGGGGATCAAAAATCTTACATTCCTTTTGATATCAGCATAGGATATAAATGAAAATCTCACGTTGGAAAGAAGGGATTCGGTGGAGGGTGTGTTTTCGGAGGGGGAAAGGGGAGAGGTGGAAGGGGATTACGATCATAGTTTATTGTCTATATTTAAGGAAGTGGTCAATAAAAAGTTTAAAAAATTAAATCCTAGAAGTGGACTTTGTAAAATCTAATGCAAGAGTCTAGTATTCGCTGCCTGGTGTTTAAATGATTAAAGAGACATTAGGAGGTGAGTCTGAAGGCTTCTCTCTGTGAGTTGGAGAAGGAACTTGCTGTTTGGGTGAACTAGATAATGACACAGCACCTTACCCACTTAGGGCCACCCATCTTGGTGCCAGAGATTCCTAAAGAGGAAACAATTAGCCCAGTGCCTTGTAAACTCAGCAGCCTCCGCTGGCTCAGTAAACAAAACCCTGCCTCCAGCATTGCAGAAGGGCAGCTCTCACCAACAGGGTGTGGGAATTAGCAAGCAAAAATACAGGACATTTGGTTGAATGGGAATTTCAGACAAATAATAGATAACATTTTCCTATATGTGTGTCTCAAACATTACACTCCACATACACTGAAAAAAAATTATTCTTTGTGCACTGGAGAGATGGCTCAGCGGTTAAGGCACTTGCCTGCAAAGCCTGAGGGCACAGGTTCAATTTCCCAGTACACAGGTAAAGCCAGATACACAGAGTGGTGCATGCATCTGGAGCTGGAGTTCATCCCTGGTGCACTCATTCTCTCTGTCTTCCCTTGCAGATAAATAAATAAAATTCTTTATGAGAAATACAATTGGAGCTTACACTTGAATGCATCTACCCAAAAGCATGTATTGGAAATTCAATCCCCAATGAAAAGGGGCTGGGCTATGGGCCTCATGACAGGATCGGATTAATGGTGTTATTGCAAGAATTGGGTCCCATTTGGCTCCTCTACTCTCTTGCTCTGAGCTTTTCCACCATGGCCAGAAGCAGCAGGAAGGCCCTGGCCAGATGCAGCAGGCCTTTGATCCAGGACTTCCCAGCCTCCAGATCCATGAGCCAATAGATTCCTCCTCACTCCAACAGCCCCAGCTATGGTTTCCTGCTATATATACCAGCACAATAGACCAGGAGAGGGATAAACTTACACTCTGACATGCAAATCAAACTAGGCCTGCTGAATTTCTTCTGGAAACCTTAGCCTCAGAATCTCAAGCCTGAGGCTGCAAGTCTCCATCTTCTTGCCCATGGAACTTGGCACTGTGGCCGTCCCTCCTCAAAGAGGACAGTCTGCTCAGGCTGGCCACTGGAGGGGCTTCAGTAAGAGGAGCTGGGATACCGGCATCTGAGGCTGTAGCTTCCAGGAAAGCCAGGAACTCCAGCAGCATCACTCGCTTTGCCACACCTGACACTGCGTCCCAGCATGCCAATGGTCTGGGCCATTCACGGGAACTCTGGTGGCTGTGGCACTGTGGCTGGGAGGGCTCTGGAGTGAGAGCACCCCTCCCCACCCACAGGCAAAAACTGTGTTACACTGCCAATAAGTGACTGCATCCCTGCCCTGCTGGTTGCCAGGAGCCCAGGGGAAGGGGCCTCGGGCTGTGGGATACATACCTTACCAGCAGGGAATTGTTTTTTTACACAAAAGAAAATCCCCTCTGAAGGCATTCATTAAATAAAGCTGAGCCTTTCCTAAGGGGCTCTGGGCCTTCTGCAGCTGGATGCCACTAATCCCCATCAAATTCCAATGAGGTAGGAAGAGGAAGGAATTAGAGATGTAAAACTGTTATCATGAAGACTCAGGCAGATCCCTCCTCTTCCACTTCCTCTATCTCCTCCTCCTCCTGGTGGCACTGCTAAAAAGAATGCTCTGCTCTTGGCATGTAGAGTGCCTTACTGTTTAGAAAGAGCTTTCCTTTGCATTATCTATGGGATTGGGCAGAGCAGTGACCTGCCAGAGCTGTGACATTATTTCCTGAACCCATATTCCTCACTGTCACTGTCACTGTGCTGAACACCATCAACAGCAGCCCCTTCTTCCCTCACACACACACACACACACACACACACACACGCACATGCACACATACACACATAAACACACATACACATATACACACACATACACACATAAACACACATACACATATACACACACACATACATACACATACACACATACATATACACACATACACACACGCACACATACACATACACACACATACACACACATACACACATACATATACACACATACACATATACACATACACACATACACATATACACACATACAGACATACACACATAGACACACATACACACATACACATATACACACATACACAAATATACACACATACACATACACACATGCATACACACATGCATATACACATGCATATACACATACACGCATACACACATACACATATGCACACGTATACATATATACACACATACACACATATACACATACACACGCATACACACACACATGCCTGTGCATGGACATGCAAACACACATGTAGCAGCACATGCATTTCCTTCCTAAACCTCATGTCAGTTCCGGGCTGGCGCACACATAGATGGAGGCTGGTTCATCACACATATCCCCTAAATCCTACAGCGGGTCTTTATGTGCCCTTTACCTTCCAATATCCTGGGTCCCCAAGAGGACAAGCTGGGCTGCCCCAGGACATCACACAGCATGTCAGGGGCTCTTCCCAAGTCCTCCCTGTCTGTAAGAATGCTGGCTGGCTGAAAGAAACATGTGCAAAAGAGAGCTTGATTTCTTTTGCACACTATTTTTGGTGTGTGTGTGCATGTGGGGGCTGTATGCAAATATGTATGTTTCATGCACACACTAAAGAAGCAAGAGGAGGACACTGTGTGCTCTTTATCACTTTTCCACCTAATTTCCTTGAGACAGAGTCTCTCATTGAACCTGGAACTTGCAGGTTGTGGTTAGATGGACTGACCAGAGAACCCCAGTGATCCTCCTGTCTCTGTCCTGGTGTTATACGTGTGTAGCCCCACTCAGGCTTTTTTATTTGCATGAGTGTGGTGGTTTGTGTGTGGAAGGTGGTGACCCACGTGCTCACCTGTAGTGGGGTGCATTCCCCTGTGGTGGTTTGTGTGCGGAGGGTGCCCACCTGTAGTGAGATGTGCTCCCCTGTGGTGGCCGGAGTGAGATGTCAAGTGTCCACACTATTGTCACTCTGGCCTGTCCTTGTTAGAGCCACAGTCTGTCACTGATCCCGAAGCTCCTCATTGTTTCATGAGCTTTAGCATTTGCGGATCTCTGCCAGCCTACAGGACTAGAGTTAGTGTGAGACCACTCTCAGATCTCCAACACTGTACTGGGGCTGGAGTTCACATGTGGGAAGATCTCAGATCCACACAGGTTTCATAATGGCACAGAAAGGAAGCGCACTTAAGTGCTGAGTCACCTCTCCTGCTTCCCACTCAGCCTTTTATGTGGGTGCTGGGCATAACACTCAGATCCTTTTTTTTTTCGAGGTAGGGTCTCGCTCTAGCCCAGGCTGACCTGGAATTCACTATGTAGTCTCAGGGTGGCCTTGACCTCATGGTGATCCTCCTACCTCTGCCTCCCGAGTACTGGGATTAAAGGCGTGCGCCACCACGCCCGGCTTCAGATCCTTATGCTTGTGTCAGCAGTGTCATCTCCGCAGACCCTCTATGCTCTGCAGTGGTGGATGCTTCACAGTTGTCCTATGAGGAATGTAGTGTTAGTCCCCCTGAGGTTAATGGAATTAAGGCTCCGAGAGGATTGGTATTTGCCTGAGATCACACAGCATGAAAGTAGCAATCTGGTCATATTTTTAGTATCTATAAAGAGTTTTCAGGTAGAAGTTGACAAGTGGAGAACAATTCCTTTGCTCCTCAGTGCATCATTGATCAATATCGCTTGGTGGTCAAAGGCGAGACAGGCCCAAATGGCTTCACTCACCTGCCTGGTAACCTTGAAATTGGTAGGTTGACTAACAAGCCGGCCATGCTTCTCTCTCCCTCCTTTCCCCCCTTTGTGTACTTCTCTAGAAAGGATTTAGCGGCTGTCTGTGGCTCTAAGAAACCCAATATGAATCAGCACACACTCTTAAAGGCAAATCTTGGAAGTTTTGAAGTGTTCCTTTTGCCATGTTGTTGGTCCAAATGGTCACAGTCCGACTGGGGTTCAGAGGTGAGGGGACTGTGCTGCACCTCTCCGGTGGATGAATAGTCTTGTCATGGCTGATAAGGAAAGCCTTGGCCTGGCCAGGCTACCTCACTTAGGGACTAGTCCCTGAAGCTCTATTTGACTAACTTGCCTCACACCTTTTTTTCTTCTGTTGAGGGTCATGGGAGGAGCATATATAGGAATGGACACATCAAAAGTCTGTGATAAGCTCAGATATCCCTGATGTTAGGTTGGGGAACGAGGGGGGTATAAATTAAGGTCATGACCAATAAGCTGGGCATGACTAGAGGAGCTGCTGGAAATTGATCTAGCCTTAGCCCTAGTTAATCCTATAACTTTTGTTTACAGGCTAGCCAATCAGCTGAGGAGGCAGAGAAAAGTGCCTTGATAAAAGCTGCAGTCAGTGAATACAGTTAAATTAGCATCATTCCATGTAGACATCATAGAACCTCCATGAAATATGAAGTCTCTGTTTCAATCTTGCACCTGATGACATTTTTAGCAATGACACTGCTACCCAAAGTAGACCAGAGAACCCAGAGCTTTTCCACTCCGTTCCACTCACCCCATTTTCTACATGGTGGATGCAAGGCTCCAGGCCTTCTGAGAGTGTCATCTATGCAAACAGCACAAAGCCATGTGTTCCTGGGGGTCAGCTTCTCTCCTCTCCATTCTGTCACTGAGCCCAGAGCCTGGAAACCACTAGAAATTACTTAGCAATATATGGGGAATCAGTGAATGGTGGGGATTTAAATGGGAGTGAGGCAGAGGGAAGAAGGGAAGAAAGATGGAGAGATAGGAAGGAAAGAAGAAGAAAGGAAGGGAAGAGTGAAGAAAGGAAAGAAGGAGGAAGGAAGAAAGGATATCAGAGGAAGGGGAAAGAAAGGGAAGAAGGGTATAAGTTGGAAGGGATGGAGGGAAAGAGGAAGGAAGGAAGGAAGAGACAAATGAAGGAAGGAGAGAGGAAGAGGGAGGAAGGAAACAAGGATGGAGAGAGGAAAGAAGAAAAGAAGAAAGGGAAGAATGAAGAAGGGAGGAGAGAAAGAAAAATGAGGAAGAAAGGAATGGAGGGAGGGAAGAAGGAAGGAAGGAAGGAAGGAAGGAAGGAAGGAAGGAAGGAAGGAAGGATAAATGTACTTTAGCATCCAAGGCAGTTCTGTATCTGTATGCTCTTTTTACCTCAGAGTTGTCAGTCTGGCCAGGTTAGATGCTTTGGTAGGTCACATGAGCCAGCCTCTAGAGAGTCATATTTCTCCTCTTAGTGATCCAGCAGAATGCTGACGTGTTACAGACATGCTTCCACATGGGCAGATTGTCTGACCCCCGCATAAGCTCAGATGCTTTGGAATGGCCAAGGACATGTGTGGCCGCAGGAAGAGTAGGCCAGTGAATTGCAGGTCACCAGCTACCTGTCCATTCCCAGAAATCAGACTCAGAGGTCTGTGAGTGGTCATGAGAGAGGCTGTGCTGAGGCCAGGAAGGTCTTGGTGGGGTTCTGTGCCCAAACACAGAGCATGCTGGATTTCAGCCTCCTCCTCTAATTAGCCAAGGATGTGCTCCCTAGGGTGTACTTTAAGAATAAAAGACCCTCTGATTAAAGGTAATTCACTTTTCCCAATTCCATTTACCATTGTATGTAATTATTGTAAATACTGGCTTGGAATAAGAGATTTTCTTTTTTCCTCTGTGCAAGCCTAGCTCCCTTCTGTGGAACAAGGCAGTGAAACCCCAACCCTGTGGGTGAAGAGCCATTCCCTCTCAGTGGAAAGGGGCAGGAGACAAGGCTCTGTGGACAGAGCCCAAAGCAGAGGTGACGGCAGGTTTCCAAGCAGCCTCTCCAAAGGGAGGGAGAGACACACAGGAAGCATACCGGTTGTGTGGAAAAACCCTTGCCTACTCCAGGTTGGTACCCCAGGACTAACTAACCTTGTGGCTTCAAATTAGAAAGAATGAGCTCAGGATGCAGCCATAGAGAAAGCAAGTCCTGAGCTGGCTCCAGGAATGGCTGGGGTCTGGCTGGCAGCAGGAAGGGTTTGGACCCATGGAGTAGCTAGTGAGCACTGAGCTCACTTGTTGGCATGAGCTGTTACCAGAAATCCTGTTCACTTCTCAAGCTCCACTCAGCAGCCTCTCCAGTAGCATTGCGCTTTCTTTCCAGCCTTGAGTCCCTATTTGGCCCTACAGGCCAAGATGTAACCTGGGATAAGTTCCAGGAAGCTCCCTTATTCACAGCCCCTTCCCATCTCAGGACCTTGGAAAGCACCTGCTTCATTGGCAGGGTTCCCCTGGGTGAAACCACATTCTAGAGTCTGTCTGGGGTCCCTGTGGTAGTGACTTGAGGCTAAGCCTTTGGGTAGGCACTAAAGTGTAAGGTGGCTTGGCTATCGATTCACCAGGTGTCTTGCACAGGTTTGCAGCCAATTTTCCCCAAGGCTGATGGCACATGTCTCTCACAGAATCCAGAAACTGTTTACAGATGCATAGCCCAGAGCCTGCAGCCTCACACTCGCTTCTCAGAAGACCCAGCTCTGTACCACACAAGAGCCTCCCAACAGATCTGGCTCTATTTTGAAACCCACTGGCCCCTGCCCTCCCTGGACGACAGGTGCATATTTTACTGCCAGTGGACCATGAAGGTCTGAAGGAGGCAGGCTGATTTATCAGAGACATAACCATACTGTTAAAATTGTGTCAATATATCTTTGCATCGTGGATTCTGAAAGATGCCCCCTATTTCTCTGGTATATCATATACATTTAAAGTCCCCAAATGACTGAATATATATTTATTCAGTAAATCAGCTCAGCTTTGAAGTGGCTCATTTCTTTCCTGCAGAAATGCAGGAATGCAAGATACAGTTGCTAACCTTGTTTTTCTTTCTTCCTCTGAGTTTAAAAGAGAGAGAGAAGAGAAATGAAATTCTGAATAATGAATGTTTAAATATTGACGAAGGTTTGACACTAATGGTGTGAGGGAGAGTGTGCAGCACAGTAGCTTCTCTTCAGCAGGGTGTGCAGGAGGAGGCATTTTGCCGGAACCTCTCAGGCCCCTTCCGGCAACAACATGCCCTGAATCTGCGACTTGTAATTGAGCATTCAGAGAGCTGGGCAGAAGCACCCTGGATGTGGATGGAGCCTTTTCGGTACAATAGGAAAAGCTGATTTATGGCTCTTCATTTCCTGATTTTTCTCTCTCTACCCATTTGCCAACAATTTATTCAGAAACTGCAGTCTCTCATTCTTAAAGTCTATTTCCCTAGATATCCTTAAGGATGGCTTACTGTCCCCATCTTTCCGGAAGGATATTCAAACTCATTGTGAAGAAGGATGGGCATGTGGGAAATGCCTCGTGCTCTGCTGGCACACTGCAGGTTCTCAGGTTCCCAAAGCTCCTGTTCACTGTTTTCCCAGGTGGGCTTTTCCCCATGCTTTAGAGTCAGAAGGATCAAGAACTAGTAAATGGACAAATGAGCAAGAGAGGGCAGTGCCTTGTGTGATTCCCACAGGGTGGCACATGACCCTTGGGGCTTTTGGGTAGGTGCAACGATGGAAGACGTGGCATCCCAAGGAAAGGTGACAGTTTTACATGGGCATATGCTCCCTGAATTCAGGATGATACTGACTTTGAATTCTCTTAGTGAATCCCTCTGCTTTTACATCAAACCCACAGTAAATACTCCTTTATTATCATGTTGGCAGAAAAGAAACGTCCCCAGGACATTTAACCCTAGCACAAACATGCCTGCAGTAAAGCCCTTAGTCTCTTCCTCCTTTGGGGTAGATGCGTCAGGTTGCTACCCTGCCTCGCTCTCAGTGCTGAGGAAGACGAATCTCCGTCATCAGTGACATCTGCATCCCACTCACTGACTCCATCCAGAACATTCCTTTTGGCTGGAACCCTACTAAAGTGGCAATGCAGAGTAGAAAAGGTAAAAATTCATGGCAAAGAACATATGGGAGGAACTCAGCACACAGAGGTGTGGAGAAAATAGACATTGACTTTAAGGTGTGCCCACAGTGGTCCTTGCCTCTAGATGGGTTGTAGGCTACAAATCCTCAAAGTGCAATGAGTGGTAATTGGGCAGGATACAGACAGGAGGAGAATGACCACATCAAATATCAGTGGACTAAAGACATCTCTTGGGAGGTTGGAGAGCTTCTGAGAAAATACCTGAATATTGAGCCAATGAATGATCATCTTGCATCTGCCCACCCCAACAGTGGTGTGCATCACACAGTGAGTGGTGTGTGAGGTTCAGCCCCTCACACAGATCTCTGAGCATGTGTAGGGCCTCTGGTTGCAAACAGTGGTTAAGTCTGTCAGCAAAGAATGCAAATGGGAAGGGGAGCTAGATAAAAAAGAAGAAAGCAGATAATTTAAGGGCATATTTTAAGTTAAAGTAAATATACTCAGAGACATGGGGAGGTATGACACTCATGAAAAAAGAGCAGGGGGCTCTAAGGAGGCATCATAGAAAGGAAGGAAGGAAGGAAGGAAGGAAGGAAGGAAGGAAGGAAGGAAGGAAGGAAGAAAGAAAGAAAGAAAGAAAGAAAGAAAGAAAGAAAGAAAGAAAGAAAGAAAGAAAGAAAGAAAGAAAGAAAGAAAGAAAGAAAGAAGGAAGGAAGGAAGGAAGGAAGGAAGGAAGGAAGGAAGGAAGGAAGGAAGGAAGGAAGGAAGGGAGAGAGAATAAGGCATTATTTTGAAAACATTAGAGAATCCACTTAGGAGTTCTCATACCTACTTAATAAGAATTTAAGAGAGACAACAGATAAAATATATAAAAAGTTACCCCAAAAGAACTCAAGTAAATATAATCACAATACAGGACAGCAGGCTGCAGACTAAAATAGCCATGCAGTACCCAGCAATGAGTATTATCAAAAATGAAAAATATTTTTAAAAGTATGAAATTTCAATTTTCTGGGGATAAGAGGAAACTTAAAAGCTTCCAAGGAAGAAAATCAAACCAAAGCAAATACAAAATAAGGAAAATCTGAACGTTAATGGATACCCCAACAGAAGCACTGACAAAAAAAAGAAGCCAAACCAGTGATTTAATTTCAGAAGAAATTGATTTTTTTTTAAATTTGGAATTCATCCCCAGACATTACAAGCACAAGGGTAGAGTGGTCTGTTTAAACAGGTGAGCATACAAAATGTAGATTCTCGTCCCACAGCATTCTTAAAAATAAAAACCTGCAGCTGGGCATGGTGGCATACATCCTTAAGCACTTGGGAGGCAGAGGTAGGAGGATCACCATGAGTTCAAAGCCACCCTGAGACTACATAGTGTATTCCAGGTCAGCCTGGGCTAGAGTGAGACCACAAACAAAACAAAACACCCTGAAGAATACACTCAAGATAAATGAGGAAGTAAAGAGGAAGACACAGACTCAGGACAAAGAGGAAGTCAAATATGAAAAGGAGCCACCAAATCCTAACACACTGATATGCAAGAAGGCAGAGGATTAGCTCTGAGCAGAAGACACAAGATCAGGGAAGAGTGATGGTCATCCAAGCCATCCTAACACTTGGCCAACATATTGGCTACTCTTGATCGGATTTGGTTGAGTTCTGTGGATAAACATGATCATCCACCCTAAATTAACTGGATGAAAAAAGGAAGAAATTCTCATTCTTAATTTCACAAAAAGTATATGACAAGGAAAATATCAATGCAGTTCTCTGTAGATTAAAATTGGGTGCATAAATATGACAATCTAAACATGATTCTGAATTCAGTCATAAAGTTAAAAATAAATACTTAATAAAGAGAATGAATTCTATGTTACACATAGATGCCAAACATTATAAAACCGTTATACATAAATAGAACAAATTAAAAATAGGTACAAGGATAGACATCAGCAAAATAGGAGTTCATGAGGAACAGAAGAAGTAAACCAATTCCTCAGCAGCCATCAAGGGAAGTCGAGTCAGCTATTTCTAAATTGAGGTCAAGTTTTTGTGCACATAATGGAAATATATATTTATAATATATACTTAATATATATATATATATGAAGCAGATTCAAAGGGTTAAGGAACAGGATGGATAGAGAAGGAAGCAAGAATCATTTTTCATTTTGGTATTTATTGAATTTTTAATCCATTACTTGAATAAAAAATTACTTTAATAATTAAAAAGCTCATTCGCACAAGTGGGCCATTCCAACATGAAAGAAGAAAGTGCTAGACAACTCCCTGGTGTGGGTGGAGGGAGGCCAAAGCAAACCAGAGCCCACACACCTGCCTTGCTCTGCTGGGCATCAATACACTCCCTACACTGGCTGTCCTTGTTTCTAAACCAGAGTTGAAAGGTGTCGAAGAGGCTGGCTTTTGCAGATCGGCTGCAACTTCTCATAGATGATTAAAACAGAAGTGGAAGATTTCCACATGTACAGCCACCTGATGGCCATGATTTATAAAACAAGCTGGACATGGTGGCTCATAATCGTAAACCACAGCCTGGGCTACAGAGTGAGACCATATATATATATATATATATATATATATATGAGAGAGATACCCAGTGGGTAAAGTGCTTGTTGTAGAAACATGAAACGTGAGGACCCAAGTACAGAGTCTCAGAACCCATGTGAAATGCCAGCTATGGCAGCAGCAAGGCTTGCCATCCCGATGTTGGGGAGGGGGAGACAGGAGGATCCCAGGGCTTAATGGCTAGTTTGTCTAGCTAAATTAGCGAGCTCCAGGTCTACTGAGAGACCCCCATCTAAAAAACTCAGGTGGAGAGTGAATGAAGAAGACGCCTAATGTTAACCTCAGGCCTTCACACTCGTGTACTCACATGTGCACACTGGAAGAAAAAGGAAGAAATTCTCATTTGAAATTTCACACAAACACACACAACAACACAAGCAACCCACACAAACAACAGTGGGCAAAGTGTTGGCTGCAGAAATGTGAAACGTGAGGACCCAGGGACAGAGTCTCAGAACCCATGTGAAATGCCAGATGCAAACAAATTAATCCATGCATGCACATACAAAAACAAAACAACGCATATGAAAAATTTAAAAACAAAATAAATAAACAACAGGGGCAGAAGTGTTCCTGTCTTCTTTCCAAATCTCTCAGATGAAATTGGGAAAGTATATACAATCAAGTGGTTTTCCTACCATGCCTCCACAGCATCTCACACTGCGTTTGGACAGGGTTGCAGCACTGAAACCATGGTTGCAGACTGAGTGAACAGCACAGCTTAGCGGTCACGGACAATGGGCACATGTGGTCCACTGAAGCTTGCAAAAGAACTGACCATGTGTATAAGGTTGCAGAAAGGCCCTTCCTCCTGTGGCCCATAACAAACTACCTCTCGGGCATCCCAAATGATAGCCTGAACCAGTGATAGATTCACCAGAAACACCAACAATCCCCCTATGAAACAGGAGTTATTGTTTTAAAGACTTTGAGCATAAAAGTGCACAGGGTGAGAACATTCACACCAAAAGAGAATGGTATAAAGTAGTGCGGCTCTACAGCATGCCTGACACAGCTTCTCCAGAGTCCCATCAGAAAACCTAGAAGTAGAAACACAAAAGCCACTGCCCACCTGTACTACAGTTTGACATGCTGCTCAGACCTTCAGGGACTTCCACCCATGGAAAGCTGGGAGAGTGGAAATGACAAGCACAGATGTTGTTCTTTTTTCCCCTTTTTGCCTGAAAAGGAGCAAGTGTGAGAGCAGGCAGAGAAGTGTCTCTGTGTCTGCCTCTCAGCTGGAAGTTCAAAGCGCCTTCCAGGACCCTCACCTCTGTGGTGATGCAGGGATTTAGGAAGAACTCCCCTGGCCTCTGAGAAATCGTGAGCCCATGTCTTTGGACTGTTTGGGCTCTTACATCATGAAGGGAGGAACACTACAGGCATCGGGTGGCTACAAACAGACCATAGCTCACAGGGCTGCACCTACATCGTGCTTACCCAGACCAAGACCCAAGAGTACCAAAGAAGAGAACAGCTTCTCTGCCCTCAGGAGACAGGCTTGGTATGCCCAGACAATAAATGCTGTTTCCCCATCACACTGAACACACTAATCTCTCTGTCTTTCCTTTCTCTTTCTCTTCTCTCTCTGACATCCCTCTCCTGCGCGCACGCACACACACACACACACACACACACACACACACACACACACGTGCACACAGAAACAACACAATTTGATACATTGGGTTTGGAAGTACTAATGTTTTGAAAAGGCTTTAAGAACTGGTAAGCATTCAGGTGGGAGAAAAAGTAAAATAAGAAACCTAACCACAGTATGCTCCCTCTGCAACAGAAAGGCAAGAACTGAAGACACTGGACAGTGGCCATTAGATTTGTGGCTAGACACTTCATTCTATTTTATTTTTAAATACTAGTGTGTAGCTTATGGCACTGCAATCTAACACCAGACACAGACACTTCCTTTCTCATCTGGTTTTACTGGGGAATCAAAGCCAGGCCTACAAGCTCTGTAAGCAGATGCCTCCAACCACTGAGCAATCCCCCCTTCCATGGCTAGATATTTTATACTCAGCCACCACACTGTCAAATGTTGAGTAACACAGGCATTTCAAGAGATACGTGGACTCTAAAATTATAGCAGGTATAATTTTTTAAAAGAAAATAGTATTTGAACACACATTCCACCCCACCGTGTAATGAATCAAAATGAATTCAAGCTCCGGAGAGCTGGAAGCGAGGGCTAGCACACATTTAAATGTAAAGCTCTTTTATTATTACTATAAATAATGAGGAAGAATGAAAATAAACAACAGAAATAATAAGAAAAGAGGGCAACCGGAGACAGAGCGTTTTCTTCAGTTTAAAGTCATCTTTGTATCATGGTGTGCTAATAATGGAAAAATGTCAACAAATTGAATCATTTTCTCTTTCAGAAAGCATAAATTATTGAAGTGTGACAAGGGAAAGAGAAGAACTTTAAGGGATCAATTATGAGGGCAAGCTAACATCTGAGCAAGAGGCCAAGGCTGACTAGCTTTACAAATGGATTTCTTTCAAACTGTTAATTTTTTCACATTTGTGCAGGTGTGTGCTGCATGTGTGTGTGAGGGTGTGCTTGAATGTGGGTATGCAGGCCACAGAACAAGCTCAGGGGTTCTCCTCGGGTACTGTTTGAGACAAGGTCTCCCATTGTCTTGAGAGCCATCAATCGGGCTCCAGTGCCTGGCCCGTGAGCCCGAGGGGTCCTCCTGTCTCCACCTCTCCAGCAGGGCAATTGCAAACATGTGCCTCTGTGCTTGGCTCTTTCCATAGTACTTTACCTACTGAGTGGTACCACCGCCCTTCTCTCTGCATGGACGAAGCAGACAGCACCACTAGACCTGCTGCATGCGCTGAGAACATAAAACATTACCAAATTTTTACAGCAAAATATTATACCAAAATGTTTTAATATAATTAAAGAAGGAAAGAATACTTACACATGAACATCGATGTGCATATCTAAAAGCAAAAGTATTGTAGAGCAAATGCCACATTCATCGTGATTAGCTAAGTTAGGGTTGGTTCTAAAACTGAAATTATAGTTTCATGAAAAACATATATATATGTATATATATACATATATATATATTTGTGCTAATTAATCAACAAGGAAGTAATATGCTTATCTCAAAACATATTGAACATACTGTCCTCTCTAGTTTTTCAAGTAATATATATGTGTGTACATCTTTAGCTTTCCACTTTAAACATATACCATTCTAAAGGCAGTTTCATTAAAATTAGAAGAAAATGAGCTTTTCCCCTCTCACTAATGTTTTACACTATTCTGGAAGAATAGACCAAGACAATGTAAAATGAAACAGAAATTAGAGATGTAGCTATTAGAAAGGAAGAAATAATCATTGCTTCAGACAGTATGATTAGAGGCATAGAAATTGCGAAGGAAACATCTTGAAAATATCTTATAATTAGAAAAAGTTCAGAAAAGTGTACCATGATGGGAGAGAGGAAGCTTTCTGTAATACTAAAAATAACCAATTTTAAAATCCACTGACAACAGCAATAAGGTATTATAATCAAAGACATCAGTGGCATCTTACCTTGTGACACAGAAATGGAAAAAGTTGTGAACATAATAAAACATAAAATGAGGTCTGACAAAATGAGAGCTGTGCGACCGGAAGACTGAATAACATCAGCTCCCAAATAAACACAGAATTCCAAAGTACAGTTGTGGGGTTACTATCAGCTGTTTGGTGGTAAAGAAAAGGGGAAGAAAGAGAGAGACAGAAAAAGAGAGAGAGAGAGAGAGAGAGAGAGAAACTTGACAGAAGAATCCCAGGATCTTCTGGTAAAATAAGAGTAGAGAAATGACTTATCTCTGCAGACTGTGGCCTATTTTACAGTGGTTACAACTAGAAAGCGCAGCCCTGCACATTCGCTTGATAAACAAGGCATTTCTTGAAACGGACCCCAGTCTGTTTAGGAACTTAATAAATTACAGAGAGAACAGTGGAAGCAAATGCACTAGGACAACCGGCTACTAGGGAAAAAAAATAAATTAGATTCTCACCCTGTTACTATTAACTAAAATCCATGCCAGGTGGATGGGAGAGTTAATGCAAACACTCAAGCCATTTGGAACAGGGCTCTTTCCACGTCTTGCTTTGGTTTTGCGAGTTAATCATTCTAATGTCTTAACAAAGCATTAGTGTTTTTTTTGTTTTAAGTGTAACAGAAACATAGTTGTAAATTTAATGAAAGACACTTTAAGCATAAAGACCCATGGGAAAGGACAGCAGGTCACAAAAGAATGCTCCAAACAGTCAATACTTAAAGATGTAACCTCTACTTATTAAAAATCACAGGAGCCAGGTGTGGTGGTGCATGCCTTTAATCCACACTAGGGAGGCTGAGGTAGTTCAAGGCCAGCCTGAGACTAGCAGCAGACAGCCTTGAAAACAGCATGCTAAATGAAAGAAGCCAGTAACAAAAGGCCATATGCTGTGTGATTCCATCATAACCGTGCTCAGAGTGGGCATGTCCATAGAGACTGGAAGGACATGGTGGCTGCTGGGGGCTGGAGGTGGAGAGTCAGGTGCACAGGCATGGGCCCCAACTGGGGGACGGTGAAACAGAACACTGTGAATCTACACAACACAGTGAACGGTGCACTGCAATGAGCGAATTCTATCTCGGTCAAGATGTCATAAACTTTTAATCATAAAGAACCAACTAGGGGAAATATTTTTAAGATGTTTGCCTGTGAAATTCGAATATACACAGAACACAAGTAAAATACTGACACCTCACTGGACGAGTTGACGAAAATCAATGAACAGTCAATAAATGACGAATAAACAACAAGCTGTGTTCCTCCCACCAAGTCGGTGGAGGTTTAAGAAACAGTCATGATCACTATGGAGATGGTCATGTGTCAACAGACACCCGACGGAAGCAGCTTGGCAAGGGACATCTACCTGCTGCCAATTGCATTCACCTTTTGATTGATCTCAAGTGGATCTATGTACAAAGATGTTCATAGCACCATCCTTTACAGCTATTTGTAATGCCCACAAATCAAAAAAAAAA
>PVHP010014215.1:0-39545 GCA_004024765.1 Zapus hudsonius | reverse complement strand
AGAGGCCTTCCCTGGGAACTAAAGGTGCAGAAGAGACCTATGGACTTTACTGCCACAGGCTTTCTTATTCTACTTTTGACTTGAAATGGTTACTTTGATTGACTAATACTTGGATGTGTCTGTGGAGTTCAGTGTGGTGCTTTGATATGTATGTATTATGGAATGATTATATCAAGTTAATATAGCCATTTTGATCATTTTTGTAGTGAGAGCATTTAGAATCTTCTCAGCAAATTTTATTATTTACTATTGCTATTTTATAATCATTATTATCTATGGATTTTTGAGATGGGGCCTCCCTATGTATCCCAGTCTCCTGGCCCCAAACTTGAAATCCTCCTGTCTCAGCCTCCTGACTGTTGGGATTATGAGTATATGTACCATTGTGCTCAGCCTCCAACATTATGGTTAAATGTGGTCAGCTTGCTGTGAAATACATCTTGAAAGTTTATTCTTCCCATGTAACTTCAACCTGGTGTTCTTTGCCTGGCCAATGCCCCAACCTTCAGGATATTATGAATTCAGGGGATTTGTACCTAAGAAGTCTGTAGATTGAATAGTAAAGGAAAATTGAACTTTTAGTCATGTCTAGTCTTAAGGAGAGCTCCGTCTTTTGTCATACTTCCCTTCCTAAAACACACAATGCACCCCTCTGAAAGCACCGCATGGGGTGGGGTGGGAGACCCTCCGTGGGTGGCACTTGCCTAGCATGTGTGAAGCCCCGGGTTCCATCCTCTGTAATGAAAAACAAAACCGAACTCGCCACTGCACACAAACAATTCTTTATTCAAAGATGACCTTTTAGAACCTGTCATCCTCTCACGGGTTTCCAACCCCAGAAGGAAAGGAAGTGAAGAAGGAAGAAAGAACCCTGACAGACAAAATGCAGGACTTGACAGAGGAGACAAGACTGGACGTTTGAATTGGATACTTTGTGGTAGGCGACAAGTGTCCTTAGAGACTAACAATTTGTCTTGAGAAATGGTAGAAAATGGGAGAGATGTAAAAAGGGCTTTTTCTCACACATGGCAAGTGGGCTTGAGGAATGGCAGGCGATGCACTCGCAAATTAGGACCAGAATACAAGTTGCCTTTTTCCCCAACTTGTACAGTGAAATCCCAGTTGTACTTATGGTCAATTGGTGTGGAGGGTTTACAGGACTTTCTTGGGGGTGGGGGGGGCGATCACCTCTAATAAACATGTGGCATTTGGTTTCAAGTCATCTTTAAAATAAAAATTAAAAAGAACAGCAAGACTGTAAGTCAATTAGAAAGAAAGTTAGATTATGTGAACACTGTCTATAAAACCCAAAATTAAAGAAGCCCACAGGTTCCTAATGGGTTTGTTTAAAGGGAGTTTTGACATCTATCCTCGTTGTGGGGGCAGTTGGTCCTGAGGTCTGTGAAGAGGCTGTGGGGTGAGGGCATAGATCAGTGGTAGATTGTTTGTCTAGCATATGCAAGGCCCTGAGTTCAACGCCCAGCACTACAACATTAAATTTAAAAGGGAATGGTGGCCAACATGCCATTGTATTGCCCACCAATGGAATTTTCTTTAGAGACTAGGGATTCTGAGGGACCCTGAGGCCCCTTTTAAAGGTCTGTGGGAAGATATGTATCAATATTTTTATCAAGATAGTTCTTGATTGCAGGTTTTTCTCCTCCTTTGTTAACATTCGCACAGAAAGTGTAACCATGGTAGAGAAAGCTAAGTTTGTCTTCGTAAAAATGAAGTAATCTTCATACAAAAATTTTTTAAAAAGCCAACTTCACTTAAGAATGCATAAAGGGATGGATTTTATTAAATAGCAACCTGGGATATATAATTTCTTTCTAATATTCTATTGGCTGATTAGGAGATGTCCAGAAGCATGAAGCTGTTTCCGGAAGTAGATGGCTGGCTGGCTGAGGTAAGAACACTAAGCTAGCTATTCATTTCTCCATGGGAAAGTAATGTTTACTTAAATTGTTATTATTATTTTTTAATATTTTATTTATCAATTTTTCAAGCAGAGAGGTACAGAGAGAGAGATAGAGAGACAGAGAGAGAGAGAGAACACACCAGGGCCACCACCTTGTGGGTCTGGCATATATGGGTACTGGGGAACCTGGGACCTTAGGCACTGGAGGCAAGTGCCTTAACCGCTGAGCCATCTCTCCAGCCCTACTTAATTATTTTTATTTGGATATTTTGCAGACATTTTCTCAGACAATAAATGAAATGAGCCTACATTTCAAAGGGAAAAAAAAACCTCTGATGGTATTTGTTACCAAGGACAGAAATTTAGCTTTTAGTTTTCATGCTAGAATCAGAAGTTTGGCAAATGTGTGCCCAACACAATAAGCTTGTCAAAATTTTGCAATATAAAACATTTTTGATATTAATCAATGTTACTTTTGACACTGCAAAATTAACTGTGCCAACATTTACAATACTGGCATAATTCAGTGACTCAATATTTTCCACGTGACTACCGTGCTACAAAAAATTTGCATTCATAGTACAAAAAGACCACTGATTTCTTTTTTTTAAAGTTTTTATGTCTTTCAGTTTCTTCCTTTTTTCCCTCCTTTATTATTCATATTTAGATACACTGAGTGAACAAATAATGAGTTGGTATCCCCAGTTCCCCGATTCCCCTGTTCCATGTCCCCAATCAGTTGGATATCGTCTTCCGTGGTCAAATTGGATCAGTCCATGGGGTAGGGGGTTATGGATAGCCTAGGAGTCAACCCAGTTCCACTCCCCTTTGTATGTTACTGAGGGGAAGACTACCGATTTCTAATGCAAAAGTATCTAATGCAAAAAGTAATGGTTGTGCATTTACTACAGCTAGCCTTCAAGAAATTGTTCTTATCAAGTTGTCTTTTTTTTTTTTTTTGGTAATATCAAAACTATATTTGCAAGTGGCTGGGAATGCTACTAAGATAGATATTCCTGTTTTTCCGACTACATATCCACGTGAGGGCAGATCTCATTCTCATACGTCAATCACAGCAAAGTATCCCATGAGACTGAAGCAGACACCCTATGGGAGAAGAGCTCCTGTCAGAACAGCTTTCTCTTGGCTAAACATGGGCATTGTCCTTGGGCCTGTTGGGGAACATCTAGGCCATTTTAATACAGATTAGGAGCAAGGTGCCTTTTTTTTTTCTTTTTTTCTTTTTCTGGTAGGTAGTTAGCTAGGGACTGGTCAAGAGAAGCATGGGTGTCACCATGACCTAGAACCTAGGTCCGATCCAGTCTCATCCAAGATGGCTCTAAGCATCAACTCCAGCATCAGCTTCCTGCTTCTTCCTCGACCTTTCCCACCCGTGGGTGGACCCTTCCTGAGTCAAGCTCTTGGGCTCGCCAACCAGCCAGGTCCCTCCCTTCCACACCTGAGTCTGTGATGAAGCTCATTCATATAACTGGACCTGATCAAAACCAATGTGTGGACTTTCCTACCCTTCCCAGCTTCTTCTCTTCTCTTCCTCTGAAGGAGGAGAATGTCTTTTGGCGTAGGCTTTGCTGCTTTGCTTACCCGCTTAATCCTAACTCTCCCTAAAATAAATGTCACGGCTTACCCTTTCCACGAGTATGAGTTCTCAATTCTTTGCTGGCATAGATAAGAAGCCAGACTTGAGAGCGGCTGGTGTGGGGATTCAAACCTACAGAACTCAGTCCTGCATCGCCTTCAGGTGAGTCTGGCTTCCCATCATCTCTGCACCCTCTTTAGGAGCTCATCCCCCCTTCCTCTAGGAAGATTGCCCGTTTCCAGAAATCCTGATCCAGACACCCCACATTGGGACTTGACCACTCGCCCACCCACAGGGCTCACAAGAAAGACCCCAACCTGAGTCTCAAGCAGGGGTCTTCAAACTCCATCCTGCCATCTTGAGCAAGAGCGCAGCCTTTTTTTCTTTTTTTCTATTATTAACCTAACAAAATCTCGACCTTACCCTCTGGCCTGTGAGTTCCATTTGCTGAATCCATAACACAAGAGCCCGGAGGCCTCTGACTTGGCACTTGTGTGTGACCATTTTGTTTTCAGGCTCCCTAACTTCTTAATGCCCACCCAAGAGCTGAGATAAACCCCCAACTCTCTCAAGTTCTCAAAGACATCCCCAAAATCTCTCTATCAACAACACACACATAGGCAAATCTCATTATTTAGCTTTGTGCAATTCATGTAAACACCAAAGCTATTTCCAAAAATATAAAAGTATGCAACTTTATTCATTAATGGTTTTGACTTGGGGGCACCTTACATTCCACATATCATGTTATTTAACATTTAACGTATTTTCAAAAGAATATTTTTTTAATTTCTTGGATTTAATTTCTAAATACTCATAATTATAATCCATAGAGGTGAAAGCTCTTAGGAGTGTGGCCTTCAACAAATTTTAATATAAATTAAAATAAAGAAATCATCAGGGCAAAAATTTGTGAACTGCTGACCTATAGACTTCCTGGCTCTCTGGTTAATACTTCCTTTGGGGGGGGGGGCTAGAGGTAGGGTCTCGCTCTAGCCCAGGCTGACCTGGAATTCACTATGTAGTCTCAGGGTGGCCTTGAACTCATGGTGATCCTCCTACTTCTGCCTCCCGAGTGCTGGGATTAAAGATGTGTGCCACCACACCCGGCTCATATAGACATTCAATTTTGGGAGGGAGGGAGGAGAGAGAAAGGGCTTTAGAAATGACATTTAAAGTAATTTTAATGGAAAGACAGCAATATTTATAAAAATAGTATCCTATTAGGCTTCTTAGCTAGGTCTTCAAGTATGTAATCTATGAAATGTGGCTTTGAGTTTATAGCCTATTTGTACTTTAATAACATGAGGCTTTGCATTAGGAAGCAGACTGTTGCAATAGCAAATAAGTTACAAATATCCTATTTGTCATTCAAACTCCAGGTCACAGCCAGGGGGCCCAGACACGTATGGATGCAGGCTGACAGAAACACTTGCTGTGGCTGTCTTGTTGCTTCAGAAATTGGACCAAAGAGCTGAAGAATTTTCATGGCTCCACCCTGGAAGTGCCCCAGAGGTCACATTTAACATTTCCCAAGCTTCAGGAAGGTTGCTGGAGTGGAGGAGTGTTTTCTAAGCCCTCCTGACTGTGCCATGTGCCCTGAGTGTACAGGGCCACTCCTCGTACTCGAAGCATTTATCTTTCCCTCTGTGTGTATGTCCTGGCATGTACATACTCAAAATATATGTTTATAAATCTATTTACAGACTATCTGAAGTAATGAAGAAATATTTATATATGCTGACACGTGATGTCTCAGGTAAGTACCAAAAATGTGCTTCATAAAGGCCATGGAGCTCGGCAGCAGAGTACATCTGGGATTGAACCCCTGGGGCCACCAAAATAAACAGATCTAATTGTTTTCTTTCTTTCTTTCTTTCTTTCTTTCTTTCTTTCTTTCTTTCTTTCTTTCTTTCTTTCTTTCTTTCTTTTTTTTGAGACAAGATCTAGCTAGGTAGTCCAGACCACCCTGCCCTGGCATTCACTTGTCTCTCAAGCTGGCCTTGAACTTGAGATCATCACCTCAGCCTCTGGGAACACTGCATATGCCATCATACGGGGCTTAGGTTTGGGGAATTCTTAAAAAACATACTTCTTTGTGTAGACAAGTCTGACATCCTGCAAATTTAAAGTCCTACAATGCTTGTGATACGCTTGTTAAAAAAATAGCTTTCGAGCGACATAGATAATCCATATATTTCAAGAGCATTTCTCCAAATACTTACCTCATAGTCAAACTACATAGGAAGGAGGAGCACCTGACCTATTAAAATGAAGTCACAGTGGAGAGAACTGCATTGACCTACTTCCTACACGGTCTTGCTCTCCTCCAGTCTAATGCTCTTGAAATGTTTTGCAGGGGTTGAAATGGGGCAGGGTCGAGATACAAGCTCACTGCACAGATCCTGCTGGCCTGGTATGGGGTGATCACCAAGAAAGAGATCTCAGGGAAGCAGTATGAAGGATGAAAGCATTTCTAAAGACCGAGAGAGAGAGAGAGAGAGAGAGAGAGAGAGAGAGAGAGAGAGAGAGAGAGAGAGAGAGCTCTAGTACACAGCTGCACAGAAATCTAGTTCCTGGCTCGCAGCAGATGATGGAAATCAGCATTCTTTCCCTCCAAATTTGACTACTCAGAGGATATCTTTTAAAAGAAATCCACTGACCATATTAAAGGCAAATTTTTGCTCAGAGACATTTTCAAGTAAGCTTAGACTCAGACTAGCTCATGTATGGATATTTTAGAAATCCTCCTTCACAAGATACACTAGGAAATATTGCTCTGAGATTTTTTTATATTTATGGTTAAATGTATAGTTTTATGTCTTGTCATGACAAAGTCACTTTCACCATGTACCTAAAGCCTCTGTGCTGGTCTTACCTTTGAATGACTGGCCAGCAGAACTTTACGTTTACTAAGTACAGAGTTTATAGGGACATTCTAGCCTGTGGTCATGGAAAATACCATTACAATAGAGCTAATGTGTAGTGGCAGGCTTCTCTGGGAAAATTAAATCATTAATCTTAGCCAGAAAGCATATAAAGAATGTAAATTGTCTATTTTTAGACATCTGTCTTCTTTATGACAGTCTTGTCCAATCAAATTCATTGATCTACCTGAACTCGCTATCTGGACATGTGACACTGAATGAGGACTAGATTAGCACCCGAGGGAACACAACAGGGATTCCAACAACCATTGATTCACTAACATCTACAGTGTCATGTGATGCTGCTTCTCTCGAAGACCTGTAATGACTTGAAACATAAAATATGATTCTGTCTTAGCTTCTTGTCTGAGCAGAAGTTCTACAAGAAATACTGTATCCATACTAGCCCCTAAGTTGTTATTTGTCTTACTTGTCAGATAAATCTTCCTGGGCTTTTTTTTTTTGCTCAGATTATGTCAATGATGCTTGGACAAATCTGTGTCTATACATGGATACTGACAGGTGGAGGTGTGTCAGTCCTTAGAATTCACCCAGTCTCCTCAAACACCCAGAGGTGTTCCATTTCCAGAATTTATTTTCTTACTGATGACTGTTTTGTTTTAAATTTTCATTGCTCAGTGCACACAAGAATAGCACTTGTCACACAAAGGGACTGATATAATTATACCAGATGATGTGCCCCACAAGTAAAATCAGCCATTCATGAAAGCTGGTCACCAGAGGCCATTTCAAACAATACCTATTTCAAAGTCATCCAAAGTAATCCCTCCTTTCTATTGATTTGGTTCCATGAATCCCTAGGCACATATGTGCCACGAAGAGGATGTTTATTAAAACCTGGTGTGATATTAGAGATTACAACATAACTGAGTTGGGCTGATTTTAGTGTCTTTCAAAGAAGAAATCAGCTTGCAATGCTATTTGTAAGCTTAATGAAATAGAGCAAGCTAAATAATGCTTACATGTTAATCAAGAAAACAAAAATAAACAAAGCTCCCTATTATTTAAACTGTGTTTCATGTGTAACTTGCATATAACAATCAGTGAATGTAAAAGAGATTTCACTGACAGGCAGATAAGCCCACACAGGAGCTACTCTAACTGGAAATAGTGAGCTGGGGTTGTTAGGAAACATTTTTATAAAGTTGTGAATCATTCTGTTGACACACTGCCGTGAATTATTATGAAATGATTATGTATCACATAACATTTGACAACTTCAAAATATTCATGTCATCATTAGCTGAAATAGGTTCCTAGTTATCAAGTGGGGCGGTCTCAAAGTTTTCCAGGTCCCCAACATGTATCAAGACTTCCAGAACTGGTGGATCTTAGGATGTTTGTTGATGTGTTTCTCCAAATCTTTGTTCTGTTTCCTGACTGTATTTACTTGCAATCATGTATCAAAGTATACCAGATCACATCTGACACATTTCCGAACCCAGGGCCAGACTACTGTAAATCAATGGTTCCAAATTCATGGAAGAAAAATGTTCTTAAGTACCATTATTTTTGTGTTGGAACTTAATCCAAACCATGAATCTTTAATTGAAGAGGAAAGCCAGCAAAGAAAGATGAAGACCTGAATGAGAGAGTCATGATCCAAGTACTGGCTTCCCCTCTACTTCCTGGCAACTAAGTCATTAACTCCCTCCAGCAATTAGATTTTGAGGAAGCGTTCCTTCTAAGAAGACACATCTTTACCACACCTGGCTCCCAGTTTCAGAGTACTGGATACTATGCAAATACTATGCAAAGTCTACTCAAAGTCAAGTACATCATTTATAAACCAAAGCACAGGGCTCATAGCATCGCCTGGAGGCTCAGTTAAATACTGCTCCCGATTGAACAACAGACCTAGAACATTCCTAAGTGATGCTGGTGGTACAGCCATGGAATAGCAATCAATCCATTACCTTATACTATAAAGGAACAGTGACGGAGGCATTTCCAATCTTTTCTACGAGGGTGCACTTCTCACATGGGCTGGAACAGCTGGTCAACCATAGCTCGGGACACTTAATATCACTGGGTATTTCATAGAATGCCATCTTTTAAAGAATGGTTGAGAAGGTAAACATTCTGGTTCGCTCAGTTTTCACTGGCATCAGTGACTGAAGTTTACATGGGAGAGCTTTCAACTTGCCTCAGAAAATAGCTGGCAGTGATCTTTTGGGAGGCTTTCAAGTGACTAACACTCCCTTCTGCATATTCTCTTTCAATGTCTGAAGGACAAGTCTCAAATACTTGACACTTTGGGGAACTAGAATCTGACGGTGGCCCAAAGTAATGTTGAAGATGGTAAATTGTAGGAAACAACGGTTATGTGCCATGACAGGTTGGCCACGACCACACTGTGGTTTGTGAATGAGAATTATGGGCGCCTAAGAGACCAAATGAGCGAGTGCCTTGGCACTTGCTTCAGTGGTGCCCACCTCCTCAGTTTCGTGTTCCCTCCCTTCTTACCTCCCTCCCTTCCTCCCCTTTTTTCATTCGGTTTCTTTTGTTTGCCTTTTTTGTCTTTCGGAGACAGGCCTTTCTATGTAGCTCAGGCTGGTCTGGAACTCACCATGTAACCCAGCCTGGCCTCTAACTCAAAGCCTGACTAATGTTGGGATATCAGAACAGAGGCGTCTCCCCTCAGTGATCCAATCCTGACATCATCTCTGTCCATCTTTGAGAGGCTGGCCAGTGAATAAACAGAGTGGCAGCAGGAACTCCAGTGACTTCACAAATATGTCAGCCCACTGTGATGTGCTAAACAGCTCACACCATGGAGGAGTGAGGATCAAGCTTCAAACCCACGAGTCCATTGTCTGTCTGACTTCTCGTAGCAGAAGCACATTCTCAGAATCCCAATTGGGAAGGGTGGCTGGATCCCTGGTGTGGACAGGGAAAGAATCTGGAGGCAGGTTTTTCTTATTGTCTGATGATAGGGAATAAGTTCCAGAATGATGGAGTCCACTGCTGGGGCCGAGCACAAGAGAGAAAGCATGGCTGTCTTCTTCGTTTGCCCCTCTCTTCTGTTCCCTGGATTCCCACCCCTACGTCTACCCACCTCTTTCTCCATTCCTGGGCTCCCATGCTCCATTCTGTCCCCTTCACTCCTGAAAGTCCCTCACTGCTCTCCTTCTCTTCTGTGTATTGCAGCCTCCAAAATTTCCACTTTCCAAAATATAGATGGGACTTTACCCTTTAGCAAGAAGGCATTTTCACTAAGGTGCAGAGTTAACCCTTCCGAGCCGTTGCTCTCTTAGCCATGAACCTATGAAGTGGGTGTCCCCTCCTCTTCTTCGCCTTTAATGAGAAGGGGAAGATTAAGATAACTTAAGGTCCCTGTCCCAAATGACATAGCCAGGGGCAGAAACTGGATGACCCCCCCACACCAGACATTGTGGTTCTGTTTTCCCTTGAATGGCATTTTCCCTTTCAATAGCTCGTCTATCTAAAAAATTTCAAACTCAAATTAGCAGGGAGAGAATTTAGGGTAACACTGAGCCTCGGGGGTCGCTAGTGTTTCCAGGCATCTGCACTGCGTTTCGTGGTATCTCCCCGGGGAAGAAGACAGACATCAGCATTGCAGCCTTGCCCTGCACCCCCCCTTTCACCTGGCAAACAGAAGGGGACCCCTCAGAGCTCAGTAAAACAAAGCGTCGTTGCTGGGTGAGGGAGCGGACTGCGTTATTGGACATGAATATTCAAGACCAGGAGTCACAACTCCGTGAATGAGAGGGTCTCCGGCATGTGTACCGAGCGTTGTGGAGTCGCGAGACAACTCGCCATGATTAATTAATCCTTGGTGCTGAGGCAGAAGGTAAAATAATTTGTGCACAGTCACGAAGTCGGTCATTCTCAGGCTCCCAGTTCGTCCTGGAGTGATTCGCTTTTCAGAGACAGACTTGATTTTGGCTTTTGTTTGTCATCCCAGAAATTCTCCCCCATTATCTGAAAGGAGGGCAGGTGGCTGCCAGCTGTCCTTACCCCACACACTGATGACATCACCCTCAGTATCTCTAGTCCATGGAAATTCCAGCCACGGAGGTCCTCCTCGCATCAGCCCCAGTAGAACTTGTTCCTCCAATCTAAGCTGGGACACCCATGGGAGTGAGTCCTCCCGAGGCCTGGCTTCCTGCTCGCTGGGTGGAGGAGGTTCGGTCTGCTTAGTTTATTGCACTTGGCTGCTGGAATCTGTTTTTCCACTATCTTCTCGAGTGAGATTTTCACTCTGGCCAGTCCCAGTGATCCCCAACCACCTCTCAGAGCAGGCCAAGGAGGGGCTCCACATACATGATGCCGCCTTGTGAGCTGTTTCAATGCTCAAACCCAAACCAACCAACTAAAGGGAACCATTTTTAAGCAAACAGAATTGGTACAAGGAAGTCCCTCAGGAGCATACATTTTAAAAGGATGAGTCCTTATTTGGTTCCAGGGAGGCTGGGAGGACGGGGACTCTCCTCCCATTTCCTCTCCCTGGGTGTCTCAGGCTGAGGCAGCAAGTTGTGGGTGAGAGGTATCATGATGAGAGCAGAGTTATTGATGGAACCTGGAAATGTCATTCTGCACACCTGTTTATCTATCTGCCATTGGTTAAAGCATGTTGTCAAGCTGGGTGGGTGGAACGAATCAGGCTCTATTTCCCTGAGTGGGACATGGCTCTAATAGGGCAAGAGCAGCCATACCTTAGACTATGATATAACCTACCATCCACACTCCAAATGAATTAACGGAGTTCCTGGTCTTCACAGAACACTGCAGATCACGTGTTTTAGGACCCTGGTTTGCCCTTGTTAACATAAGAATGCCATTTGTTACAACTCAAACTTTTCTTCAGGGATATTGAGAAGGAGAATAGTGAATGTGGATGACAGACTGATACTCTTGTGAGTGGTTTTTATGCCATTGTTTTTGTCTCCTTTGTATGAATGTTATTATCGGTTTGTTTGCATCTCATCGCTCTTCTTCCTCCTTCCCACCCAGTATGTTAGGGAAAAACTAGAAAGAGCAGCTCAGACCTTTCAAGAGTCGAGCTTCAAACTGGGGTGAAGACATGGATGTTTCTGCCAAGTGTGATAAGTTGGTGGGGTTTAGTCTACAGATGTTGGGACAGATGTTTGGGTGTTGGTGATTCATAGGCGTATGAGAGTCCTTCCTGTTTTTCCTTGGATTTGCTTATTTCTACTGGCTCTTTAGTGTTAGATAAATGAAGTTAGGGAAGATTGGGGTTTTTGATTATTTCCAAAGAACATTCCAGCTCTGTCACTTTCCACATTTAACAGGTGGGGTTTTACCCACATAATAGGACCAAGCAGTCATACTACCTGCCATTTCTTGTTCAGTTTATTCTAATTGCTATCAACATTTTAATTGAGCCATCATCTTTGGCTAAGCACTTCATTAGGCACTGAGAAATAACGGGGGAACAAGAAGAGAGCTGCTTTTGAGCTGACAGGTCACAGAGGGCCTCAGAAGATACAGGGCAGACTGTGAGAGGCTCAGGCTCCCCAGAGTGGCTCCTATTCACTGCAGGGTAAGATTACTCTGAACCACTGGAGTCTGGTGGTCTTTGTTGTTTCAGTAGTTTTGAGGCAGAAACTCACTGTAGTCCAGGTTGACCTCAAACTCATGGCAATCCTCTTAGCCTTTGCAGTGCTGGAATTAAAGACATGAGCCACCATGCCTGGCTTCAATTGAAATATAAATAAATAAAATACATGATAACCAGTGAAGGTACATGAAAGGCAAATGTTTTCAATTTGGCTTTTTGACTTTCCTTTTTTTTAAAAAAAAAATTATCTATCTACATAGCTGTCTGTCTGTCTATCTATCCATCATCTATCTGTCTGTCTGTCTGTCTATTTATTTATTTGCAAGCAGAGAGAAATAGAAGAGGGGGGAATGGGTGCACCAGGGCCTCCAGCCACTGCAAATGAACTTCAGATGCATGTCCACTTTGTGCATCTGGCTTTATGTGGGTACTGGGGAATCAAACCTAGGTTGTTAGGCTTTGCAAGCAAGCACATTAACCTCTGAGCTATCTCTCCAACCACACACCTCCTTTTCTAAATTGTTATTTTGAGGCAGGGTCTCATGTAGCTTGAACTAACATTCAACTTGCTATGCAGCTGAGGATGACCTTGAATGTCTGATCTTCCTGCCTCTTCCTTCTGAGTGCAGAGTTTAGGCACGAACGACCACACAACATGAGTTCGACTCAGGGCCTTGTGTGCTAGGCAAGGGTTGTCCCAGGAGGCACACCCCCATCCCTGGTTCTCTTGCACCTTCCTCTGCTGTGTTTTTAGCCAGCTTCTGAAAGCCTAATCTCAAATTGATAGTCACCGAATGGGGAGACAGATTTATCCAAAGTTAAAGTGACTCCTTATATCTTTAAATCTATTGGAAGATATCTTTGTTCTTCCCGGGGATAAAACAGCTTCTACCCAGAGGCAATGCCAGGCTGTGGCATAAACTTTCAAATTTGCTCTTCACAACAACTAGGAGGTTGAGAAGCTTCAGCTAAAATCCACACTCGGGCCTTCTGACTTGGAGGCTGATGGCTATTTCTCCTAATGAATCAGATCCTTTCCATCTTAACATGCTTTTTTAAGTAATTACCAACTCACCCATTCATGGACATAGCTGTTAAAAACGCATAAATTAATTCAATGTTTAAACAAGCAATGAAAAGATGTTATTTTTGCCCTAGTTTCTAAACCTTTTGAAAAATGTTTTTCACTACGACTCAAGCAAACAGAATATTGCTTTTAGATTTACTCACTTTCTGCGCAAACCCTCCACCCGGTGAGAACACACAGAGGTAATAACTTCCCTTGAATGGCAACCAAGTGAGTGAAAGTGTGGATGGGTCCTGCTTCTAAGCACTTTCATACCCATCAGAGAAGCCCGTTTCCAACAGGTACATGAAACCTAACTTTTAGGAGAAACTATGTCAATGAAATAAATGAGATTAAATAACTTGAGGAAAGCCTCAAGGTTATATTTATTTTTAACATCTCATACAGCCTTTTAACAAAAGTTGATTAAAAAGTTTGATTACACTGCTGAAAAAGTAAACTTTTACATGACATGAAAATCAAAATTTTAAATAAAGAATTTCTTCATCACAAATAAGCACTTTTTCAAGGGAAAGTGGCTGAAAAGTATAATTTTCTAGATTGGAACCATGGCGGAGAGGGCAATGGGAATTGTCACTTAGACTTGGAATCCACCTGCCTTGGCTTCATTGTTTTACCTTATATGAGCCTGGGGCAGTGGAAGTGTGGAGGGTTGGCATTTCAGAAGACAGAGTGGCACTTGATCCGATGTTGACAAGGCACAACTACATATTGAGTGTGAGGGTGTGTGGTGGTTTGATGCAGGTGTCCCCCATAAACTTAATGTGTTCTGAGTGCTTGATGACTCCCAACTGATGGCAGTTTTGGAATTGGAAGCTTGTTGGAGGTGTGTTGTTGGGGGCGGGCTACTGGGGGTTATAACCAGCTTCCCCTTGTCAGTGTTTGGCAAGCTCTCCTGCCGCTGTCGTCCACTTGATGTTGGCCAGGAGGTGATGTCCACCCTCTGTTCATGCCATCGTTTTCCCTGCCATCATGAAGCTTCCCCTTGAGTCTGTGAGTTAAAATAAACCCTCCCATCAGCTGCTTTTGGTTGGAAGCTAAATGCAACAAAGCAATACCTATTTTTCTCTAATCATGAGCTCTTCATGTCTGTTCGCATTTGCTAAAGAAAACACATTCTTCATGTTTAACGATGAGAATAGTTCTAAATTATACAACCCAGACTGCTAATTGCCTACCTCATCACCATTTTCCTTCATGGCAAGATCCTGATGTATGCACATGGCGGGGGCGATGTGCTAAGCTACAGGTGACATTTCCCAGCTTTCCTAGGAGCTGACTGCTTCCCAGTGAAACGTAACAGAATGTGACCTGCCAGGAGGCTGCCATAGGAGAGCTAGTTGTCTTAGGTCATGTCAAGAGCTTCCACAGCCATCTTGGAACATCTCAAAGGTGGTCAGCACCATAGTGATGAGAGAGAGAGAGAGAGAGAGAGAGAGAGAGAGAGAGAGAGAGAGAGAGAGAGAGGAGGCCTGGTTCCTTAGTGACCAATGTTCCAACTCTTGGTATTCTTTGTTAGACTCCTGATTTATATCACTAGGTATTTGGATTTCTCCTATGTGTTTTCAAAGTCCCATTAACATTTCCTAACTAAAGTATTATTTTTCTTCTCCCCTCATTCTACAACCATCTAGATTTAAAATGTTAGAAAAACATGGCCTTGTAAACCAAAGCACAAGAGTTTGTTTATATTTTGGGGCAGATGAAACAACAGCCTGCAGTTAACGAGCGATGTGAAGAAATAAAGAACTATACAAATAACGTGTAATTATAACTTACAGCAAGTAGGATGATGTCCCTGGAAGCAAGTGGGAACATGGAATTCTCTCAGCAGGCATTATGTTCAAAACTCTATCTAACACTTAAGACGGCTTAAGGTTTCTGGGTCATTTAAAGAATGTTAGCAATCTCTCATTAGTCCTGAAAATGAAAACCAGATATCAAACCCCTGTTTTATCATTTCCCAGATTCAAGTGGGTTTTATGATGGTATAAATTGCTCTTTAGCCGCTTTAAAAAATCCAGGGCCAATGACGATGACAAGAGCAATAAGCAAAGTCTGGAATCCTTCAGGAGGCCATACAACATTATTCTTCCTGAGTTTTCTTGAAAGAGGTTAAGTGAGTGGCCGCCCTCAATTGAAGGGGACTACCCATCATGCATTCTGTCCCAAGGTATGAAAATTTGTCAGTCTGAAGATGTCAGGACTACCATTTTCAATATTTTCTTAAAATGCTCATAGAAATATCATACTATTTTTACTTTATTGTATTAAATTTATTTGTGGAAAAATTATCAGCATTCAGGGGTTGAGGCAGAAAGATTCTGAGTCCCAGGCCAGCCTGGGCAACATAGTGAGGCTCAGTCTCAAATAATAATGAAGAAGAAAATTCAAAAAGCTTAGTTTCCTTTGTCTGCAGACATTTTTTTCCTTTCTTACTTTTACAAAAAATGACAATTTTCAGTTCAAAATGGGAATTTTGCCTTCACTTGAATTGTAAGGTGTTTTTCTTAAAGAATCAAACTCCTAAAGTTCAAAGTTTCTATACTTTATAAGAACTTAAAAAATGATTTCCTTAGCATGTCACAATTGTACCTCCAATTAAGAATTTTTAAATATGTTTTTAATTTGCAATAAAGAGATAGAGAGAGAGAATGAATGAGCATACCAGCAGGGCCTCTAGCCACTGCAAACAAATTCCAGATGCATGCACCACTTTGTGCAAGTGGCCTTACATGGGCACTGGGGAATCTATCTCTGGTCATTAGGTTTTGGAGGCAAGCGCCTTAACCACTGAGCTATCTCCCCAACCCTCAAAATTTTTAAAAACTCAAATGAGAGATGGAGAGATTGTTCAGTGGTTAAGGTACTTGTCTGTAAAGCGACAGGACCTGAGTTCAATTCCCCAGTCCCCACCAAAGACAGATGCACAGAGTGGTGCATGCATCTGGAGTTCCTTTGCTGGAAGCCCTGGAGCGCACATTCTCTCTGTCTGTCTCTTTCTCTCTCTCACTCTTTCAAATAAATAAATAAAATGTTTTTTAAAACTCAAATGAATATATAACTGGCATGCTATTCTTAGAATTGTGAAACTAGGGCTGGAGAGATTAGGCACTTGCCTCCAGTGCCTAAGGCCCCGGGTTCAATTCCCCAGTACCCACATAAGCCAGATCCACAAGGTGGTGGCCCTGGTGCGCTCTCTCTCTCTCTCTCTCTCTCTCTCTCTCTCTGCTTGAAAATGAATAAATAAAATATTTTTTAAAAAAGAATTGTGAAACTAATTTCATTGTAATTGTAAAATCCAGAAGAATCATTGGTAAGCCAGGAAACTTTAAGAGGAACGCCATCAGAATCCACAAAACACTTCAGTTAACTTTATTTATACTTAATCACCATGGAATGGAAATCATGGGCCAACTCTAGACCCATGACTCACAAACTCTCTTACATCAAGGCCCATTAAACGAAAAATCACAATATTAGTCTGGAGTCTAGGCTCTAGACCCATGACTCCCAAACCCTCCTACATCAAGGCCCATAAGGAAAAATCCCAATATTGATGGTTTGCAGAAACTGGGCTGAGGGTCATTTCAGTCATGCTCAGCCTTGCTGAGGAGGGAGCAAGCTTGACCCATCTGTAATGGGTCACTTGACATGTCTGTCCCTTTGTGGTCCATTGTCAACCAGTGGCCTCTGGATACTGTGGTCTAGAGAATCAAATGGACTGTATGGATTTCTCAGTGGTGTGGCTAATAGCTGCAAGCATAATACAGAAGTAATAAAAGTAGAAGATTTCAAAAGCAAGGAACTAATTTTTATATTTGAAACAGGAAATTTTTGGTACTGGACCTCCAACCCATCACCTTGCACATGCTCAGCAAGGGCTCTATCCCTGAACTACATCCTTGCCCCAACACTATTTTTGTTGTTGTTGTTGTTGTTTTTAATAAAACAGGAATAGTCTGAATTGACTGACAAAAAGAATCAGCTGATTGATTACTTAAATCTCTACCTCATGGGAACAAATATTCAGAGAAGTAGGAATCAAGGATGAACTTCAGAAATAACCTTATTCACCTTACTTTGTAACTGTGAAAGTTGAAGCCTTGAGTATTTCTAGTAAACTTTCGCCACACAAAGATTTCACACACTGGTTCTAAGCAGACTCCTCGGCTAGCCCTTGGCAACGGTATTGATATAACCAGTTTTGAAGGGGTTGAACCCCACTGACAGACTAAATCCTGACTCTAAGCCACTGTTCCTCTGAGTGGAGAAGAAATCTCACATCTTGTTCTTTCCATTTGTAGTGCTGGAAATTTTACCCTGGGCCATGTGCATGCTAAGCCCACGCTACTCCCAAGAGAGACCCCCAACCCTTCATCTGAGAGCTTTCTGCCAAACCGCAGAATGCTCCCCCATGCTCACTTTGCAACGTGGCATATACCATACTCGATGTAATTTCCCTCCATGAATATTTTCACTACAGTCCACTGTGTTTCCAGTTAAGAAACTTATTCAAATAAATAAGTCAGAAGAAAATGCCCCTTGCCTTTGGGAACCCTTTCCAACATTCTCCACGCCATGTAGAACCTTGGCCTTTTATAATAGCAACTCCAAAAGAAGTCATGACAATGAACTTGGTGGGAGAAGATGGAGGGCAAAGGCCTCCAAGTCTTTAGCTCTGGGGAGAAGGTGTTAGATTCTAGCTCATTAAGTAGATGACCACACAGTGAAGCAAGTGTGGAACACAAGGTCCTTCCAGGGCCCACATTTAAAGAAGGCCACCCTCATACTTTTCCTTTCTCCCTCCCCACCTTCACCTCATTAGCTTTGGACCCAGAAGGACTGAGAATGGGAAATTGATTTGCATGTTGGTGTGTCTGAGTGTGGGCACAATCTACATGTGGAGAGCAGAGGACAAGCCCAGTGTCAGTCCTTGCCTGCCTTCCACTTTGTTTAATGTGCAGACTACAAGGCACTGATGCATTGACCACACATTCTGGAGAATTCTCCTCTCTGACTTCCATGCATAGGCATGCCAGGGTCAGACACCAATCACAGAGTCTGACTTTCATAAGTTCTGAGGATCCAAATCCAAACATCCATGCTTGTGGGGCGAATGCTCATCCACTAAGGTATCTCTTCTGCCTGAAAAACTTAATGTTTGTAATGAGCTACAAAGTCATGGACCTGGAGTTCTGATTGGAAATGACTGTCATCGGCATTCTCTTTTATGTGATTCAAAAGTAAATTCTCAAGACTTGCAGAATGGCTTCAAAGGCAAGATCCTTCTATCTGTTGCTTCCAAGAAACTCACCTCTTCATAAAAGACAGACACTGCTTTAGAGTAAAAGAATTGTTCAATGGTATTTTAAGCAAATGAACCTAGAAAACACGCAGGAATTGCTGGTCTAATATCAGAGGATAGACTTCAAACCAACATTACTTAGACGAGATAAAGAAGGTCTCTTTGTACTGATTGAGGGAACGATCCAACAAGAGAATATTACAATTCTTAACAAATCTGCACCGAGTATGGGTTTATCCAATTTCATTAAATAAACACTACTAAATGTCAAGTCACAGATAAACCCAAGTACAATATTAGTGGGAGACTTCAATACCCGGCTCTCACCAACTGACAGGTCATCCTGGCAAAAAATAAACAGAGAAGCATCTGCATTAAATGAAGTCATAGGACAAATGGAACTAACAGACATCTACAGAACATTCCATTCAAATGCTGTAGAACACTTTTTTTTCAGCAGCACATGAAACTTTCTCTAAAATAGACCATATATTAGGTCACAAAGCATATCTTAACAAATACAGGAAAGCTGGAATAATTCCTTGTACTCTATCTGATCACAAAGGGATTAAATTACAAACCAATAGCAAGAAAGCCTATAGAATGTACACAAACTCATGGAAGCTAATCAGTACACTACTGAATGATGGTCATTGAAGAAATCAAGAAGGAAATAAAAAAGTCATAGAATCAAATAATGAAAACACAACATACCAAAACCTATGGGATACAATGAAGGCAGTCCTAAAAGGAAAATTTATTGCTTTGAATGCCTATATTAAGAAATTAGAGCGATGGAGAGATGGTTCAGCAGTTAAGGCACTTGCCCGCAAAGCCTAATAATGGAAGTTTGATTCTCCAGTACCCACATAAAAAGCCAGATGTAAAAAGTTGTGCACATTTTGGAGGCTGTTTGTAGAGGCTGGAGGCCCTGGAATGCCCATTCTCTCTTCTATCTTTCTCTGCTTGTAAATATATATACTTTTTAAAAATAAAAGAAGTTAAAGAGGTCATTATAAACAACTTAATGCTATACCTTAAAGCACTTGGAAAAAGAAAAATAAGAAAAACCAAAAATCAGTAAGTAGATGGAAAGAAATAATCAAGATCAGGGTAGAAATCAATAAAATAGCCCTCCCCTTGCAAAAGAAAGAAAGAAAGAAAGAAAGAAAGAAAGAAAGAAAGAAAGAAAGAAAGAAAGAAAGAAAGAAAGAAAGAAAGAAAGAAAGAGAGAGAGAGAGAGAGAGAGAGAGAGAAAAGAAAAGAAAAGAAAAGAAAAGAAAAGAAAAGAAAAGAAAAGAAAAGAAAAGAAAAGAAAAGAAAAGAAAAAAGAAAAGAATGAATCAATGAAACAAAGAATTGGTTATATGAAAGGATAAACAAGATTGATAAACCCTTAGCAAAACTGATCCAAAGGAAGAGAGAAGACACCCAAATTAATAAAATTAGAGATGAAAAGGGCACCATTACAGATACCAGTGAAATTCAGAAAATCATAAGGATACACCTTAAGAATATATACTCCACTGAGGTTGAAAATCTGAAAGAAATTGATGAATTTCTAGAGACATATGACCTACCAAAATTAAAACAAGATGAGATAAACCTTTAAACAGACCTATAACAAGCAATGAAATCAAATCAGTTATAAAAAAAAAATTCTCCCTACTAAGAAAAGTCCAAGCCCAGATGGATTCACTGGTGAATTCTACCAGACCATCACAGAAGAACTAACACGCATGCTTAACAAATTTTCCCATACAACAGAAAAGGAAGTAATACTACCAAACTCCTTTTATGAAGCTAGCATGCCCTGATACCAAAACCAGACAAAGATTGGAAGGAAGGAAGGAAGGAAGGAAGGAAGGAAGGAAGGAAGGAAGGAAGGAAGGAAGGAAGGAAGGAAGGAAGGAAGGAAGGAAGGAAGGAAGGAAGGAAGGAAGGAAGGAAGGAAGGAAGGAAGGAAATTACAGACCAATCTCCCTCATGAACATAGATACAAAATTTTCAACAAGCAGAACATTTAAAAATGATCATTCACTCTGATCAGGTGGGCTTTATTCCAGAGATACAGGGATGGTTCAACATTCAACATTGATAAATGTAATATACCATATAAATCGACTTAATATACCATATAAGGACAAAAATAACAATCATTTCAATAGATGCAGAAAAGACATTTGACAAAATCCTGCCTCCCTTCGTAATAAAAGTCCTGAAGAAACTGGGAACAGAAGGGTCATATCTAAACATAATAAAGGCTGTTTATGACAAACCTATAACCAACATCATACTAAATGGGGAAAAACTCAAAGCATTTCCACTAAAATCAGGAAGACAAGGGTGTCCACTCTCCCTACTTTTATGTAATCTAGTACTAGAAGCCTTAGCTATAGCAATAAGACAAGAGACACACAAAAAAGGATTATAAATTGAAAAGGAAGAAGTTAATTGTCATTATTTGTAGATTATATGATTCTATACATAAGAGACCCTATGGACTACTAACAAACCATTAGAGCTGATAAACACTTTTAGCAATGTAGCAGGATACAAAAATCAATAAAAAGAAATCAGCAGCCTTCCTATATACTACCAACAAACAGGCCAAGGATGAATTCAGGAAAACACTCTCATTCACAATTGCCTCAAAATAATAATAATAATAATAATAATAATAATAATAATGATGTACCTTAGAATAAACAACCAAAGAAACTGAAGGCTCTCTACAATGAGATAAATTGCAGAAGACACTAGGAAATGGAAAGACAACCCATCTTTATGAATTTGATGACTCAATACACCACACACACACACTCAACAACACACACACGCACACACACACACACACACACACTCAACACACACACGCACACACACAAAGATAACTTTGGTTCATGTTAATCTGAGTAAATTGAGTTATCTAATGAAAGTGTCAGTAAGTGCCTAATTCTATAATTTTTAAAAATATATTTATTTATTTGTTTGTTTGCAAGCAGAAAGAGAGAAGAGAGAAGAAGAGAGAGAGAGAGAATGAGGACACCAGGGCCTCCAGCCGCTGCAAACGAACTCCAGATGCATGCACCACTGTGCATCTGATTTTACATGGGGGCTGGGGAATCCAACCCAGATCATTAAGCTTGGCAGGCAAGCACCTTAACTGCAGAGCCATCTCTCCAGCCCCAATACTATAATTTTTATTTGGAATATTCCCAAAAGGCCCATGGGTTGAAGGCTTGCCTGTGCTGCTTGGGGTGGACTCTAAGAGGTGGGGCCCAGGGGCAGAAGGTAGGTGATTGGGGGGCGTGTCCTTGAAGGGGTTATTGAGACTGGAGCCTTTTCTTCTTTCATTTTGCTTCCTGTAGCCATGCATTGAACGGCTTCTTCCACCTCGCACTCCATCTGATGCATGCCCAAAGCCACAGGGCCAAGAGACCATGGCCCCAAACCTCTGAAACCATGAACCCAAATAAAATTTGCCTCCTTACAAGCTATTTATCTCAGGCATTAGTGACCAGGGTCACAACTCTAACAAAACCTACGGATTTCATTAATGGAATGTTGGCCATCACGCACAATGTGACATGTCCTAGGTGAGGTGCAAAGAGTTCATCTGCTCCAGGACTCGTGATTGGTCTTCATGGGTGAATGTTATTTAGCACAAGGTAAAAGAAAGAATAACACATATTTTACACGGTCTCCTGTATAATAGAAATACATACACCTAACCATATCCAAGGCAGAAAGAGTGTAGACCTCTGTCCTGGCAGGGAGTCATCTCCTCCATGAGCCCAGAACAGACCTGCTGTGGGAAGGAGAGGTGGGATTAGAAGGCTGTCTTGAACCTGCTGTTCTGTTCTCTCTGGCACAGCTGTATGCTTTTGGAGAAGGCAATGACTTCCATGAGTCACAGGTTCTCAAGTCTGAAATAGATTAAGGACCCTGCCCGCCTTCCAGGGGCCCACTAGTACCAGATGACTTAAAGTAGTGGAACCGTGGATACATGTAAAAATGTCTCATAAAGGCTGGAGAAATGGCTCAGTGGTTGAGGCGCTTGCCTGCAAAGCCTAAGGACCAGGTTCTCCAGTCCTCACTCAAAGCCAGATGCATCCTCGGTGTTTTCAGGCAGAGTTAAATATCTAGTTTAAACTGCTAAGAACAAGGGCTTTTCATATTTGCATATCAATGTATGACATGAGAAAATTAGGACATTTTTAAATGCCTTTTTCAAATAAAGATGAAATCTTTCATCTTTAGAAGCCTTTCTTTTTTTCACTGAGCCTCAATTTTAAGATCATTTTCATTCAGTAGACCAAAGGAAGAAAAAAGAAAGAATTATTAAAAAATCAGACTTTATCTCAATTGGTCTGAAAACCATTTCTTAGCTTTTAAGTTGTCTTTACCCAGAACAATAGTTAAGGAATTGAGAGTGAGAAGCAGCCCCTCAGCCTTCCAACAAGTTGCTGCCAGAGAGGTGAATGTGAGCAATGGGAAGACCTCACTGACCATGAACCTTTGTGGTCTTTTCAAAGACAGCCCAGCTGCAGGGCTGAGCCTGGCTTAGCCCCCCTTTGTTTTGGAAATAAATTCAAGCTTATGGAAGGAAAGAAAAAAAAAAGACTACACTTCTGCAGGTTTTGGCATGATGGATATTCTGCTTACTCATTGCCTTATGACCTTGCATCCAACCTCCTTTCCATAGAAGCCTGTCCTGGGCACCCCTTCCTCACCTTCTCTGGGGTGCTTTCAGACTCACCCCACGTCCACCCAAACAGGACACCTTCAGCAAGGGATTCTGCCTTTTCTGCATCAGCAGGCTGACCCTAGAGTCTCTAGCCAGATCTACAGTCTCTGGCTGCTGGCCAGTGCACATCCCTGCTCAATGAAGAAGGGTCTAGTTCTCTGGCATCCTGTAGGAGGAAGGGGAGAGAAACATGTGCCTGCACCAAAGGGCTCAGTGGTTCCAAAGAAAAACAAACCTAAAGGAGAATAAGCTAGCCAGCAAAACCAGAAGCAGACTGAGTAACCTATTCCTTAATTTAAAAAGAAAGGACAAAAGCCATATGACCACACGTGGGGCTCATGCCTACAATCTCAGCACTTAGTAGACTGAGGCAGGAGAATTGCCATTGCGTTCGAGGCCAGTCTGGACTCCGTGAGTTCCAGGGCAGCATGGGCTACAGTGGTAGACCCTGTAACCATCAAAACCCAAACAAGAGGGCTGGGGAGCTGGCTCTCTGGGTAAAGTGCTTACTGTGCTAGCCTGAGACCTGATTTTGGGTAGATCCTTTGCAGCATGTGAAAGCCAGTGCGCACACACAGCAGCACTGGAGAGGACCCCTGGGGCTTGATGGCTAGCTCCTGTAGCCAAACCAGGGAGCTCTACGCTTGTGGAAAGACCCTGTCTCAAAAAATAAGATGGCAGAGAGCCACTGAGGAAGATGCCTGGTGTAGACTTTGGCCTCCACATGCTTGCACGTACAAGTATGTGCACACACACATGCATACCACACACATACATAAAAAACAAAACCCTACAAGACCAAACTAAAACGTAGAGCATTTCAGTTCCAACGCACAGTTAGGAGCCTCTAATGAGCCAAGAGTCAACCTCTCCATTGCCTAGCACACAGGAAGAAGTCTCCTTTCTGCTGCAGATACACAGGAGGCTCAGCTCCCCTGACAACCTAGCATAATATCAAGCAGGTCTCTCCAGGCTTCTTCTCCCTTTGCGGTGAAAATGGGAAGTGTGTGAGCATTAATATCAGGGATTACATAGCCACAGGGAGAACCTTCTGGAATTCATATTCTTGAGGTATCCCTAAGATACCCACACTCACGCTGAGAGAAGAGCTAGTAATTTTTATAACTATTTAACATGATTTAGTCTTAGAGAACAGAAGCTGTGTCAGGAATTATCAATATTTAATGGTAATTTCTGTTCATCAAAATTCATTTCTCATGACACTAAATGGATGTTATTAAAAACACATGCAACGATTAAGTTATCAGGACCCTAAGGATGACAAGTGGCTTTCTGCTAGGACACTGACATTCACTCAATAACCCTCCATGGAGCCCTACTGTGTACCAGATGCTGGAAGGAATGCCCAGACACCTGAGCCTGCTTCACTATCGGTCTGTCTTCTGCACATAAAAAGGCAAGGAACTGGCTGGGCATGGTGGCACACACCTTTAATCCCAGCACTTGGGAGGCAGAGGTATGAGGATGGCTGTGAGTTCAAGGCCAGCCTGGGACTACAGAGTGAGATCCAGGTCAGCATGAGCCAGAATGAGATCCAACCTTGAAAACACAGACGAAAAACCCAGGAAACACTCTGAAAGGCCAGACTAAGGGCTTTGCTCTCTCTTGGGAAAAATGTTTCTGAAGAAGGCACAGCATGATAAAAACTGATGTGGACTGAGCACATAGCATTTGCCAGAAACAAACTGAGAAGGCAGAACTTTTCCCCCAAATTTTAGCTGAAAGAAGCGAAGTCTTGGACTTTAAGTAGCTTTCCCAAATTGGTTGGGGAAATAGCCTTCAATTTAAGTCAAGGAGCACCTGGGCCCATCCCAGGAAGCCACCTCGTCTTGCTGGAGGGTTGTATTGGGCACCAGGTTGGTTTCCCACCATGCACCATGCTACCAGGCTTCCCAAAGGGCCACTCTATGCCTTGCCTCGTGGCTTGTGAGTCTGACACATTGACCTAAGTGATGGAAAGCACATCAGCCATCTTGCTGATCTAAGTGAAAAGAAGCTGGTGAATCAACATGCAAGGTTTCCTCCTCAACAATTTTGAAAAACTATTAATGTGTTTGTATCAGAGAGAGAGAGAGAGAGAGAGAGAGAGAGAGAGAGAGAGAGAGAGAGAGAGAGAGTATGGGTGCACCAGAGCCTCCTGCCACAACACTCCAGATGCAAGCATCACTGCGGGTACTGGGGGATTGAACCCAGGCTGTCAGGCTTTGCACACAAGTTCCTTTAACTTCTTCTGAAAGTGAGCACCTCCTCAACAATTTTATATTTAAGGGATGTTAAAATGCAGCCCACTTTAAGCCAGGGAATGTGATTAATTGCTCATATGTTGCCAATCCCCTCTATAACCAGATGAACCTAGAAATGCATAGGGTCCTCTAACCACAGGCAAAAATAAACACCGAGAGCTGTAAGCAAGGCTCAGTACACAGTGGCTATCTTAAAAATTGCAAATGGCACTCAGGGTCCCAGAGAAACCAACAAATTCCCCTAGCACTTTCTGGAGGGGAATCAGATCCCCTACACATTGCTCCAATGAGAACTAGGTGACACCTGCTTCTGAGCTGCAAGGTGAATTTCAGCTCATGAGTGGGTACATGAGTTACAGTGACACATGTGGGTGGCTGCCTGTATTCTCTGCAGCAAATGGTGGGCAGTATGCTAGCCAACAATATCATGAGGACAAGTGAAATGAAGTGTGGAAAACACTTGGGCATAAACTGAATGAAAATGTGATCAGATTAGCTGACGATGGTTTCTAGTATGTAAATGACCAGCAGAAGTGGTGAGGAGCTGGGGGTAGAGCAGGGACACCCTGGGTTCCCTTTGGATGGGGTGGCTGTGCTATTCTATGGCAGTTGCTCACTTGCATTTCCTAGTGCCTGTTCTTATGAACTGTTAGTTGCTCTCCTCATATGACCTAGGCCAACTTTATGAGTTTGATTTCAGTTGGGCTAGAACATTAGCACCTAACATTCAACTAGTAATACTAGAGGGGCCATGTGCCTTTTTCCTATCCATGCATTACACCCTCTTCTTAGTGCAGTGTGATTATTTTTTTGTTTTGTTTTAATTGTTTTTATTATTTTGGAGACAAGTTATGTAGCTATGTAGCCCAACCTAGCCTTACATCTTGCCTCTCCTGCCCAACACACTGGCTTTCTGATTTTGTTTTGAGGAGTCATTACTCCCTCCCTTGGGTGCTAATGTTCTAAGAATAGCCACACCTCTTTCTCCATATGGCACATGGTCTATGAGGTGGTTTGAATCATATGTCTCCCTGACCATAAACTCATTGGTTTTGAATACTTGGTTCCCAGTTGGTGGCAATTTGAGAGACAGAAACTTGTGGTTGGAGTGGGGTACTCTGAGGTATTATAGCCAGCTCCCAGAGTTCAGCTCCCTCACCTGCTACTATTGTCTACCTGCTGTGGCAAGGAGGTGATGTCCAGGCTCTGCTCATGCCATGCTTCTCCTGGCATCATGAGACTTTAAGTCAAAATAAATCTTTTCCTCACATTAGATATTTTTGGTCTAGTGTTTTGTCCCAGCAATGACAAGGTAACTATGACAGTCTAAAATACATTTCCCTTCCATTCCCAAAGAAGGGCTGATAACTTCGAAGACTGTCAACAGCACCTCAGAGGTTCACTGTCTGAGCTGTGAGCCAGCCACGGAGCTAAAGCTGGAGGACCCAGTAAACACAGGGGCCTGATAGGGCTTTCCTTGGTGGGTGGGCAGAGAGATCCCAGAGATACAAAGAAAAGGTGGAACAGGAATCTTCCACTGAGCTCCAGCACAACCCCAGGGGATGTGTGTCTTATTCCCTGGAATTCTTATTTGTGAGCCCAAACATTCCTAAGGCAATTTGGGCTAAAGTTTTTATTTCTCCTACCAACATTCTTATACATCTTACATGTGTTTATATGCATATGAATATACATGCTATAGATATATAAAATTTTAGTTTTAATAACTTGCTTTTGTAATTGAAACATTCTACAAATCATCTCATTTCCAAACACCATACTCCTGGTGTAATTATTTTTAAAATTTTCAATTTTGTATTATTAATTATGAATGATAACTTGTGTTTAGGGCAACTTAACATTCAATTCTTATTAAATATGCATGATATCAATTTTATCAATGTAACACTCATTTCAAAAGCCTGAGAAAATCAGTTTCATCAGCTTTTCAAATTGCCTTTGCATGCTACTATCTTGGCTCATGTCTCTTAATTCCCAATAGGCTGGTGAAAGTAGTCTTATAATTCATTCATTCATCAGGGAAATTCATTCTGTGACTTGGAAAATCAAGCTGACCTCACCAACGCTGAAGTCTGAGCAGATAGCATGAACCACCTCTCCTTAGTTGGAGAGAACATGCAGGTGTTCACCCTTTCCAGGGCTCAGAGAACACCCTGTAAAATGGGACAGAAAGAATGGAAGCAAGCCAGAGGATGGATAAGAGTGGTGTAGCGCTCTGGTGTCCAGACTTAACAAGTCCATTTCCTTCATGAACTCACATCAGCTATGGGTACCTGCACATGATGGGCCAGAAGATGTTCTGTTACAGATAAGAAGGGCTTTGGGAGGCCACTCTCCTTTCTAATGACGAATAATGACTGCCAGAGAAGAGGATTCATTCTCTTCTGTGGCAAAGCCACTGGAAAGTGATGAGAAGAAAGAAGTACAGTGAGAAGGAGGGGAATAAAGGAGGGTACTGTGGGGCCCTTATGAACTATAGACAGATGATAGGTAGGTAGATAGATAATAGATAATAGATAGATAGATAGATAGATAGATAGATAGATAGATAGATAGATATAGATGATAGATCAGACAAAATAAAAAAAGAACACTTAAGTATTATAAAATCTCAATGTCAGGCTGGGGGATGGCTCAGTGGTTCAAGGCACTTGCTGACTCAGCCTGATGGCTGAGGTTCAATTACCCAGTGTCCATGGAAAGCCAGGTACACAAAATGGCACATTCATCTAGATCACTCACAGCAGCAAGAGGCCTGGCACACCCAAACACACACTTTCTCTCAGATAAATAAGTAAAAATATTTTTATTTATAAAATTTACATAATCTTTAAAATAATCTTTATAAACTATGGGTCAGTAGTTAAAGGTGCTTGCTTGCAAAGCTGGTGGACCTGAGTGTGATTCCACAGTAGCCACATAAAGCCAGTGCAAATGGTAAATGCATTTGGAGCTTCTTTGGAAGAGCTAGAGGCCCATTCTTTCTCCTTCCCATTTTCTCTTCCTCACTTTCTCTCTCTTTCTCTTTCTCTCTCTTTCTCTTTCTCTCTCTCTCTCTCTCTCTCTCTCTCTCGTCCTATCAGCTTACAAATAAATATGGAAGAGTATTTTAATAATTTTATTACTATTTATTTTGTATTTTTATTTTATTGTTTGTCGATCGAGGACTCTTGATCCCCACAATGAATATCAGTCACCCCACCAATGAAGACCCTCAGCAGAATTAGGACGGGGTTGAGGCAGTACAACCTTTTTATTAAAAGTAAAAAAAAAAATCAATAAATTGTAAAAAGTTTTGTTGACTATGTTTCCAGAAATATATCCCTATTCTTTGAAGTTGGCATCTCCAAGTACACAAAGAGTATTTCTTATGCATATAAAAAATTCCTTAAAGACTGAGCTAACACTAGATCACTCTGAAGAACACTGGCCACACACCATTTATTACTCTTAAAAGAATTTCTCCAAAAACGACCTGACTCTAAGGATGTAATATTATATTAAAGACATCTAAGCAAATAATTTATAAATGCTTCCTGAGTTTTTCTATTTTCGTCTGGTCCTTGGAGATCGCCTATTTAATTAGTAGCTTCTTCCTGCAAGATTTGCAAGTAGGCAAACCTCAGAGTTCGATAATGCTCAGTGTACATTAGGAAGAGCTTGGCCTCCAGGTGAACCTCATCGATGAAGGCATTAACACAAGATTGCTAAGCCCATAGATAGCTTCCTTCGCAGTCCCATTCCATGTCACGGTTTCTGTCATTACCATAACTGCTAAGAATAAGACTCCCTTGAGCCTGGAAAAAATGTTGACTTTGCAAGTGAACCATACAAATGGTTTCTTCCAGCCCGTTGTTTGCCTTTTAAACTTTGTTTATGGGGCTTGGGGCTGTTTACAACAAGCCTTTGATTTCAGTCTTGCACTGAGGGCAGATTAGTGGGAAAAAATCACCACATTCTTTCCAACTTGTTTGGTTTTGGAATAAATGTCCTGAGGGTTTTCAGAGCTAGACATTACCACTCTCCATTGCCCCATAGATGCTGGGTCTGGTGTATCAGCCATCCAGATTCTCAATTGTTTTTGCACAAAACAGAGCACATAGAACCGAGGATTGAAAACAACTGTGTTTTCCTTTAAGCTTTATCTACTCTTTTACGGACAGTTATTATACAGGCTTATCATGTATTTTCATCATAAACCCCTCTGATTACCTGCTCTTATGTCTCCTCTCTAATCCCCCTTTCCATTGAATTCCTTCTTCCCAACCCGTCTTTTTGCTACTTTGATGTCTTCTTTTTTATTTGCATTTTCTTTCCTCCTCCGCCATCCATGAAAAATATTGATGAACCCAATATCCTACAGGTCTTATGCAGGCAACAACAGCGCATGTAAGGTCATAAATGCAATGGCCACATTATAGCCAAAAGACAGCATTCCACAGCACTCCTCCCCATCCTCTGACCTTCGGGTTGTTTGCCTTTTCTGCAAAGTTCCCTGGATCTCCAAGCAAGTGTTCTTAATCACCGGGCCAATATGTGGTAGTCAACCACAGGCCACTGGGATGAATCTCTAAACCAGGCACAGTTGTTATGTGAGGAAAGGATTTATTAAGCTACATATCCAGGGGAAGTTCCATAATGGTAAAGAGGCTGGCCCCCTTTCACAGGTACACGAAGAGAGAGAAATCCATCACCAACATGATACATATACCAACAACAAACAGGCAGGAGGAAGAGAGGACATGTTCTTCCCCTTTATATAGTCTTAGTGCAGAGTGTCTTGCAACCCTTCCCCAGACTTGTTGACTCTCTGAGTCTCTGGAATTTCATTCCTGCACTGCTCACACAGGAAGGAAAGTTTGTTTCCAGCTTTCCTGAGCCTTCTTACATCCTGCCCCCTACTGAGGGCTGCCTTACTCTAAACATCCTCAGAGACCCAACCAAGATTACTAAAAGTGTCAAGCTGACAACAAAACTTAACCATCACAGTTAGAATTCACTATTTGATTAATATATCCCAATTAACCAATTTGCATCTCTAAATCTCATCTGTACTCAAAATTATTCAACTAGTAATGAACCTGTAAGACCACAGGTTAATCAGGTGGCTAGCATGTGCTTCCCCTCTGGTGCTGGGGAGTGAACCCAGGACCTCACATATACTAGTCAGATACTCTACCACTAAGCCACACCCCCAACCTGCATTCATTTCCCCTTACATTCATTCCTCTTTTTCATTTTCCTACTACTGAACACATCTAAGGGTCACACCATGCATTTTCTTCTTTCAGAGGATGCTGAAAGCGTACATCTTTCCTTTATAGGAGCACAGTTTCCAAAAGGTCTGACGCCATTACAGCTAGAGAAAGATTTATTGTCTTTTTGGGAAGACGAGCTAATGAGTCTTCATGTCATTGGAGCAATTGCATGCATATTGCTGCCTATGTTTTTCTGAGGCTACTTGTTCTTTTTAAGAACTGAAGGACTTTCCCCCAAATAATAAAAATTCTTTTAAGGGACAGTAAGACTTAAGGCTTTCTCATCTGCCTGTTTGTTTAAGCACAACCAGTTTAAGAGACAGAAGGCCTTATTTCCTTATAAAAGTAATCAAGCAAAAAAAAATAGAAAAATAAGTGTTTTTTTTTTTAAAATATTTATTTATTTACAAGTGTGTGGGTGGGGACACACCAGGGCCTCTTGTCATTACAAATGGACACCAGATGTTTCTGCCACTTTTTGATTCCAGCTTAAGTGGGTGGCTTGGGGATTGAATCTGAACCAACAGCCTTTGCAAGCAAGCAATTGAGACATCTTCTGAGCCCTGAGAGCTTAAATGTCAGTACTGAAAATTGAACCTATGATAGGTAAATGCTCCGCCAATGAGCAACATCTCCAATACAGTCTCTTTCTATTCTCTGGGAGATTATACATAAAGTGTGTATTTTTATTTTAACCTGAAAAAGTACATGGATAAAGTTCTAGGGGGAAAAAAGTTATAATGAAATGATACAAAGTTTGAAGTTATTCGAATGACCTGAAGGCTGATTCTGTAACTGAAATGGATAAGCTACTTTAAAGAAAGATAGTATGCAAGAGGTTGTTTTTCTGTTCTTAAACAGAAACAGTGAGCCCACTAACCTTACTTCCTTCCAACTTGCTCCTCTTAGAACCTCATTAAAGCTAGAAAGGATGCCATCCAAGCCCAAAGGCAGAGGAGCCTCGTCTGATTGCTGTCCTCTGCCAAGGATGTGAATTCCAGGGGCTGGCCACACTACTTTGAGGGTGGCAATTTATTTAATCAGCTTAGAATGGCCTTTCTTCCTGTTGTGGTACTGAGTAGCCGAGCCACTACAGAAACCGAAGCAAAGAGGAAAAACATCTTTGTGGCCGCTATGGAGAAAGACCAAGAGAGAAAGAAAAAGCCCTGAATGTAATCTGTCCACATCTGCAAAATAATTTCAGGATAAAGAAAAAATACTTGTAAGATGAAATTAAGTGAAGATGTACGGCCCTGGGGAGACTTTTCTCAGTCATAATAAAACTGACTTTCAGCTTCCACATTGATGACTGTAATCACAACTCTAAGGCTGACAAATTATAGAGGCTATGGATTTATCTGGAAGCTACTTTCCAAGACAAAGAAGCCAGCTTGTGTTTTTGTGAACAGCCTACTCAGGTATGAACCTGTGGCTATGCCTGATTCCAGGAAGAGATAAATAAACCCACTCAAACGGGACATCTGCTTTCATGAGGAGGAAAAAAGCAATGACATCCATCAGGAACTTCTCAAAACAGTGTTGGGCAGTTTGGGTTGTGATTTCACCGATGAGGAATTAAGGAAGAACAGTGATTATTACCATATAGCAATAAGCAAGCTTTAGTTTTCTGGGTGCTTAAATTCTATCATTGGTAAAAGACTTACTTACCTCTAAGGCTCATTTAGCAATCAGCCTCTGGGAACAGGAGACTAAGCCTTCCTCTTGGGTCATTATGAGTAACATTCTGCATAATGGTTCCATCCATGAATGGGTATTCAGAAAATACTTGTTGAAGGCTCTTGGTCGACCACCAGATCTAGATCGTATTGTTACAGACACTTCTTGTGTCAGTGGCAGGGATCGTGCATAAAAACGCACATGGCTGCCGAGGTGGAACTGGGCTGGAAGCCTCCTCCCTTCTGGCTAGCTGTCATCCTAGGCCAAATGCTATGCAGTTTGCTGGAGGAGAAAAGCCACCCACAGTCATACTGGACAGTTGATCTGTCCTGCTTTCTTTATAACCAAGAAGCCAGGTAAGACTTACTTACTGTTGCAATAGTGGTGTGACTGTTACAGGAGTAACCAACTGCTCTTCTGACTGAACGTGAGGTCCATTTCTGGGGAGGAAACCTATGTCCTAGGCAAGAGATTATGACTGAGAAGGTCATAGGCCCAAGGGTGTAAGCTAGTACTATTGTTTAAATAAATATAATGTGCTCATTAAATTTCCTCCTAAAATTTTATGTTATATTTATGTCCATATATTAGTGCTACTCTCAGAGAAGCTTGTTTCTGCAAAAGGTGATGGATACTGAAGAGATTCAAAACTCGCCAAAGTGCTGAGAAGAAGTGACTGTTGAGTGTTCAGTGCTAAGTGAGACCAGAATTCCAAAAGTCAGAGAGCAGGGAGAAGTACTTAAGGACATCTTCCAGACATGAAGTGGCTTCATCTTCATGACTCATAGCAGCTGGTGGCTGTGATTACCTCCACAAGACCTGCACAATATTGAGCAGATCAACATTTTGACATAAACAATGGAGGAAGGCAAAATAAATAAATAAAATCAAAACAGACTGGCTGAAAAGAAGGGCGTTTGGTAAAATGGGGGTAAGAAAGATGAGAAAAGAAGTTAATAGGAGAGGATTATGATCAAATTCCAGCATGATCATACATGAGAATTCTCAATAAACAAAAGAAAATACTTGTCCAATGAATACACACTGAAGGCTCCTTAACTGTATTTAAGGGCTGACTTCCCACTGCAGTTACTACTATGTGCAATGGCTACAAATAGTTGATCTTCCTGTTGGAATTGCCCTGAAGCAGAAAAAGCTTCCTGAATCATGAAATATTACCATTAACAAATGGAGATTGGCCAGCCTCTAACATAGTTCCCAGTAATTCTTGCCTCCTGGTACTCATACCCTGTGTAGCTTCTTCCCACACTGAACTTGGCTGGGTTGTTGATGGAATGGCAAAATGTGGTTTCAGAGGCTATGTCCTAAACTATGCAGTTTCTGCCTTGTTCTCTTAGATCACCTGCTCTGGGGGAAATCAGTTTCCATGTTAAGAAGACACTGAGGCAGCCCAGTGGAGAAGTTCAGAGAGCAAAGAACCAAGACCTCCTATTAATTGCTAGCACCAACTCCCCAGTTGAGGGAGGGAGCCATCTTGGTTCTCTCTTTTGCTCCTTTCAGATAGGGTCTTATTATATAGTGCAGGCTGGCCTAGAACTTGAAATCTTTCTGCTTCAGTCTCCTGAGAACTGGGACTACAGGGGTGCTTCCACATGCCCAGAATTTTTTTAAAAAATATATTTTTGATTATTTATTTTCAAGGAGAGAGAGAGAGAGAGAGAGAGAGAGAGAGAGAGAGAGAGAGAGAGAGAGAGAGAGAGATTTGGCATTCCAGGGCAAATGAACTCCAGACACATGCACCACTTTGTGCATCTGGCTTTACTTGGGTACTGGGGAATTGAACCGGGGTTGTTAGGCTCTGCAGCCAAGCACCTTAACTGCTCAGCCATCTCTCCAGCCCATGCCCAGCTTTGATTGAGCAATCATGGAAGAGGATCCTCCCGATTAATTAATCCTTTAGGAGCTTGCAGGCCTGGCAGACATTATAGACTATTATCATCATCACAAACCCTGAACTAGTTACTCAGCTAAGCTGTTCTCAAATTCTTGATTCATAGAAGCTGTGGAAGATAGCCAATGGCTATTGCTGGCTTAAGTCACTTATGTGTTAGGTTCATTTGAAATGCAACAATAGATAATACAATAAGTCTCTAGCAAACATCCATTTCCAGAATGACTGGACCCGCCTTTCGGTGGCTTGGATACAGCACTGAGACAGCTCATGAGATCAGAGAGTAGAGGTGTCCTAAGACTCAGCATTAAGGCAGTGATAGTCCACAGGAATTTCTTCCTGGCTCTTTCAACAGAACCTCACCTCTTTCCCATATCCACACACACACATCATTCATAGAGAGCACATTGGTTTATTAACACCCTGGTTTGTCATGGAATTTGGGGTCTGACAAGCTGGGTTCGGCTTGGCCACCTGTCAGCTGTTAGACACTGGACAAATCAAACTTTCTGAATCTCAGTTTTCTTATTCATATCATAGTGCCTCTCCCGTGGGTGTTGTGAGGTTAAAATAACCCAATACATGCATAGTGTTAGTACACACACCTAGTACACACAGTCTTCACTGAGTACATTTTATTATTAATTTTGTTTCAGGTTCAGCATTTTAATTCTGCTATATTTTCTTTATGGTTCTTCCCCCTCCTATAATCCTTGAATTGATCTAGACAGTTCAGACATTTTCCAAACTGACTTTGAAACTTGAAACAGAAAAGGAAGAAGTAACTGAAAGACCCCCTGTGGTTCTTCATCAATCTCGCCGATTTTTTGTTTCTGCAGCTATGGTGACTCCACAGGACAGGAAGCTCGAAAGACATGTCCTGGTGGTCTTACTTCTTGCCCTGTGACTACATGGCAGCCTATCCTTTCTTCTCTGAGTTGTACTCAAAGTTGGATTCTTTTAAAGCTAAATTTTAGATAGTAAACTGAGCATGGTGGCACACGCCTTTAATCCCAGCACTTGGGAGGCAGAGGTATGAGGATCACTGTGAGTTCACAACCAGTCTGAGACTACATAGTGAATTAATTCCAGGTCAGCAGAGGCTAGAATGAGACCTTATTTTAAAAAGAATTTTTTTAATTTTAGATAGTCAAACATTTCCATTTTCTGGTCAGAACTTGTCAGTCTATAATTAGGAAACAGTTTTTGTAGAGAAAATAAAGAGTCCTCCCAACTTCTAAGCACAGTACTGAGTCACCTCATCTTTAGAGAATTTCCCCTGATTTTCCTTTTTTTCCTGAATCCACTTCTGGCTCCAAGATCTTCCATTCCTGTTCCTACCTGGGCAGTGCACAGATACTTAGAAGCTCACCCCCATCCCTACCACTCCTAGGCCACATGAACAGTGGAGTTGGGGTTGAGCACCTTAGCATGTCTGTACCTCTGCTGCCGCTGCTTGAACTCAGTGGTGCTCAGACAGCAGGTGGTTTATGAAAATCTCCGCGAAGTGATAAACTCCTTGCTTGCGAAGCAAAGAGGCAGCGTGAAAAAGGTCTTGTAAATTGCAAGGGCAAGAGGACTGAAAATGGTGATGGGGAGCTGGACACATGGACACAATGGGTGAACGAGAGGTGCTAGGTAAACGAGAAGCTGGCTGGATATACCACACCTTTCTGATTTAACTGAAAGCATCTCTACTTTCTGGAAGAAGATTAAGCAGTATTCATTATTATTAAGGGAGGAGAAGGAGTAGAAAGAGAAACCCTTACTCATATTTTACAAATTCCCTCTTGTCTTCCATTCTTGCCTCCTTTCCCTTAACTAGTGACACATCATTTTGTTAATGACCTGTGTGTGTGTTATTGAGGATCAAATCCAGAGCCTTGCATAAACTTGGCAAGTGCTCTACCACCGAGCTAAAGCCTTAGTCCCAGACTTATGCTTTTTTAAGCATCGTTTCATCATGTATATTCTCTGCATTATTAAAGAAAAAAGAAACACACACACAGACACACATGTGCATGTACATAAGTACCCACATTAAATGGGCAGAAACCACACAATAAAAATCTCATTCGTTGCTAAGCCTTTAAGTCAGTGTAAATGATGGCTGTTTTCCATTACTCTATCTACTTATCCTTCTGGTTAACTTTTATTTCCCTGGGAAGATGTGGAGAGATCTGAACTGTGGGGACACCTGCACTCTAGGTTTTACGTAACTGGTATTTTAAGGAACCGAAGCTCTCTAAGTGCTTAGGCCCTAAGCTGTGTGCTGACACCAGCCTGCACCTTGGAGAGGTGGGGAGGAAGTTTTCACCCCCTCTGCAGAGCCTTTGTGCTGTCTGACCTTGCCCTCTTCCCTCTGGCTCTGCTGGTCGCTTGCTTTCCTTTGGCCCCAGTGACATGACCATTGTATGGCATTTGTATTACTGGCAGGCTTTCTATGGGGCAACCGTCCGTTTTCCTTTGGAACTTTTCTCTTTGTCCACCACTTACTAATGGCTAATATGATTGTAAACTGGTAAGACTCTCAACAGAAACTACTTTGGCATTCCAGATATCTGGGAGCCAGTCAGCAGCAAACCCTAAGGGAATTCTCGAGGGCATGAAGCAAGGGTTGTTCACCCTGGCACTCCACTACTTGCATTTCCAAGTAGTCTTCCCCTCTGGACACTTATAAGAGGCTACTATTCTTTGTTTCCTATAACTTCAGTGGAATTCAGTTAGCTTCTCTATGGGCTACTTGGGACAAATGTTTTGAAATTAGATGCATTTTTTAGAATCTGTCTAGTAAAATAAAATAAAACCAACCAAAAGAGAGACTTATTAAGATTTGAGACAAGATAGGCAGCCCAGGGAACACAAGTAGATAGATACAGATGAGGTCTCATCTGTGCTGGTCTTGAATTCTCTATTCTCCTGCCTCAGCCTTCACAGTAGTTGGGATTACGGGCAGCTGGTTCAAAGTCCATGAATTTCAACTTTCCTTTGTGTGAAAACATGGCCTTAGAGGAAGTCCTTTGCTTGGACACTATCTGAGCTTCGGAACTCAGCCAGTTCAGAGGAAGGATACTGTGGCACTCATGAGTCCTGGATGGTGAGGTTATTGGGACAAACTTCCACCTTTCTAAGCACTGCAAAGCTTCAAGGATTTATGGAAGTTGGGCATTTGCTTATATAACAATTCATACATTAAAACTTTTCTTACAAATTTTCATAACCACATTCTAATCACTTTTCTAAAGTGTATGTTAACAAATATTTATAGCAAGAGTTCTCCTGCACTGAAGGACTTCAGAAAACTTGCATCAAGTGTGAACCACAGCACTCCAGGCACACGGTCTCTGGCTGCAATTGACCCAGAGCTTCTGTGCCTGTCACGAGCAGTAGCCACTTCAGCTGATACCATAGCAGCACTATGGTCATTTTAGAAAGTAAGTTCCTGAGAGCAGAGCTTTTGGCCTCATCCGAGGCCTCAGTGCCCAGGACACTCTCCTGCCCATGAAAACATCATGCCCAGAAAGTTTAACCCTGGAGGCTTGAGGCAGGAGGATGGGCAGCAACTCAAGGCTACCCTAGGCTATGTAATGAGATATGGCCTCAAAAATAAAAATCAAAACCAGTAATGATAGTAACAAAAGGAATGATTGGATGAGATTTGTCAAGGGGCCTGATACCTATTTTGCATAGTGTCAGCTGCCCAGGGAGCTTCCTGCTATCTGTATTAAGTCAAGGTTCTACTTCATTAAATTCCTCAACTTCATGTTCTTTTCCCATTGAATATTACTTTCTTTCCAACCTGCTTTCCTAGAAAAGTGCAAGAACGAAGGCTTCCTCAGGCTTATTGATTTTTAAAACAAGCCACCTGCTGTCTTTCTGGCCTCTGCTCACCACAGGCAAAGACATAACTCATAAACATGAACAGGAAAACCACTCCAGGGAAATTCTACCTGGCCACCTTTCTGTTTCATTCCAGAAGAAAACAGGGTTCTTTGCTACTGTGAAATTGAACTTCTAAGATTTCAACTCACTGAGCACTGTCTGAGCATCTGGGCCTCAGCGTTCCCCAATGTGCTAGTGCTGATTGACAGGCAATTACAAAGACTTGTCTTCTGGCAACATGAAAAGTCACGATACAGCTTTGAATATATAAAACTTGGTCATTTCCTCTGTGCTGTCACCAGGATAAATACTGTGAATGACTTGTGAGAATAAAGTCTGCACAGGTACCATTGATACTAGTTTCCTTCTGCCTGGTCTTGTCAGAGCGAGAAGATGCAAAGCCATAAATGGGTAACGAAGCACCATTCTGCCCACAACGCTCGGTTTACCCAGCTCATTCTAGGAGCTCCCTTTCTCCCAGGGAAGATATTTGGTTTACTGTCGCTGCCTATGCCTAAATGGATTCCTCCTTCTGCGCTGCTGCTTGGTGTCTTTCTGAGGATTTTCTCATTTGTGTCCTTGTAAAACTAGAGGAGAAAGGTATTGGACATCTTGATAATTGGGAATTAATAAAGGGGAAAGAAATTCATTTTAGCAAGCTGTGATTTTACATAAAATGTAATGATTTAGCTGGGTCTGTTTTTAACTCTATCTTTAAGTAATAACTAGAAAATTGGATATAAATTTGAGTGTTTCAGTGCCAGGCTAAAAATCCTTTCTAAAATGCTCCTTCCCTGCCTTTCTCTCTCTTCCTTCGTTTCCTCCTTCCTTTCTTCCTTCCTTCCTTCTCCCTCCCTCCTTTCTTCTTTCATTCTCTAATTCTTTTTCATACCACATCCAATTGAAAATCTTGGAGATTCTTTTAGCTCTTCCTTAAAGTTTATTTTTGCTGCTTCAATTGCTTTCTCCCAATCTGAAGTCTTCTTACCTGTTTCAACAGTCACGGGATACACCTGTCTCGTCCCCTTGTTCATCTACCGTCTTTCCTCCAGCATTACAGAGATAGCTTTTTGAAATATAGATCAGAATGTACTATTCCTTTGCACAAAATTCTGCAATTATTCCCTTTTTCATCTAAATAAATAGTCACAGCCTTCTAATGCCTACAGGTCATATGCTGGCCTCCTGTGTGTGACCTAGATTTCATTTTCTACCACTGCACTAGTTACTGGCTCCATTTTTGTCATCATGTCTCCCTGTGGTCCCTTTGTTATATATAAGAGATATTTTTATTTTCGTGATTGGATGTGTGTGAGGGTGGGTGGGTTAGCAGAGGGGTGCCAGGATCTCTTGCAGCTACAAAGGAACACCAGGT
>PVHP010014214.1:0-39995 GCA_004024765.1 Zapus hudsonius | reverse complement strand
TAATCTTGGGCGGGTCTCTGAGTTTGCCTGCAGGAAGGACTGACAAAATCCTTTTGGGATTTTGGAGAAGGGAGGAGTTCCCTTCTCCAGAGTGAGCCCTTTCCCCCAGTGGGTGGGCCTTCCAGAAGGAGACTAATATAAGGAAGCTTAGGGGGAAGGAGATGCTCTTCCTTCCTCCCCCGGCTGCTGGTGCTTGTTCGTGACTTGCACTCGCATCCTGCTCTCCTACCCTTCCTGGACATTGGAACCCAGTTTCCTCGGCCTCACATTGTGGACTGTCAGCCGCTGCTCCCCAGGGAGCCATCAGGCTTTCTGGGCTGGATTGGGACTGCTGAGACATCCAGCCACGTGGACTGAACAGTTACTGGTTTCTTCACCTGTGGGCCTGCAGACTGCTATTGTTGGACTGTCGTAAGCTGCCCCAATAAATTCCCTTTTATTATACTCCATTCTATCAACTCTGTTTCCTCTAGAGAACCCTTTCAGTTGCATGGTGAACTCTGGAGATGCAGTTGGGGGGTCTCATCACAAATGCTGAGTGGGCTTCCTAGGGGCTACAGCTGCCTGAGCCACCCATGGTCTTGTGAGTAACCCCAATAAGCACATTGATTGGCTCATTAAGTTGGACTTGGAAGGAATTTTCTTTGGTCTAACATTGCCTCTCTGTCCCCAGAAAATGCCCTAGTAGATCATGGTTCATGTCCCTTTGCTGCAGAACTTCCTACTTCAATGTCCTAATAATACACTTCCAAGAATATAAATACTGCTGGGTGTGGTGGCGCACGCCTTTAATCCCAGCATTCAGGAGGCAGATGTAGGAGGATCATTGTGAGTTCAAGACTGGCCTGAGACTGTATGGTCAATTGTAGGAAGCCTGGGCTAGAGCAAGACCCTACCTCAAACAAACAAAAAGAATATAAATACTATTCAGTCTTTCCAAATCTTATTGGAGCTTAGAATCTGAGGTTTGCACAGCATCTTAGGGACTCTTCTATATTTAAAAAAACAACCACTGGGAAACATTGGTGTGTAAGTTATCTAGCATTCTAAATTCATTTATGCTAATATAGAATAACCCCTCAGCTCAGCTCAATGAATCAGTATTGAGTGCTTCTCTGTGGAAGGCCCTGGAGGATACAAAGATAAACAGAATATCCTATTTACTAGAGCAAGGCTATATGAAGAGAATTATACTGTTACTATAACCTGAAGCATCATTCAGTTAGTGTGTTGTGGGTGGGGAGAGCCAAGAAAGAGTTATAGGCAGTCAAAAATTGGGCCAAGTTACAGCTCAGTGCAGAACGAGAAAAGCCACAGAGGAAGGAGAATGTAACACAGGCCCCGCAAGGTGGGTTTCGGTGACAGGCCACCTTAGGCAGAGGAAAGAACTTGAGTACAAGCAGACAGGTTTGCTTGAGAAGCAAAAAGTTCCACTATCTGTACTTTCCAGAGTTCTCCGGGGGAGACCAAGAAGCCCACTGCAAAGGGAAAAAAACCCTTCATCAGTCACAGCTTACAGCTGGCTGGCTACCCCAGACAGCTCGGAATGGGGCAGGATGCAGCCACAGGCTGGCCAGGCTCCATCAGCAGAGCAGATTCCTGTACACCGCCAGGGGGTGGGGGCAGCGTAGGAGGGAGCCAGGCACTCAGATGCTAAGGAGCAGCTGCCAGAGCTTCTGTGGGCACCATCTTTAGGGAGAAGACCGGGCAGCCGGGCAGTGTTGCCGGAAGGGTGAGAATAAAGGAAGCCTGATTCCATGACCACTCTCCTCCTCCCCCGAGAACCTCACATTAGACCCTCCTCCTCAGGGGTCGCCATGATCACAACACCTTTGCACATTTCTTCGTTGCTCAAAATACTATTATTTAGGATTTTTCAAGCCAAGCTTATTTTGTAAAACCTGGTGCAATTCAGACTCAAAACAAGGAAAGCTGAGACAATTCCTTAGAGACCATTTTGTTCACCTTTGGTCTAATCCTACCTGAAAATATGACCAAAGAGTGTGTAATCAAAGTTGAACTTGGCATTGCTTATACAATAAATGAAGTTTGGCATGATACCTGTTTGAGAACAGTCTGGGTTGGTGGGGGGGGGGTTCCATCTGTTGCCTTCTAGGTCTTTCCCTTATCACTAGCTAAGAAACTAAGGCCCAGGGCTGGAGAGATGGCTCAGTGGTTAAGGCATTTGCCTCCAGTGCCTAAGGACCCCGGTTCAATTCCCCAGTACCCACATAAACCATATCTACAAGGTGGTGCCCTGGTGCCCCCCCTCTCTCCTTGAAAATGAATAAATAAAATATCTTTAAAAATAATAAACTAAGTCCCAGAGAGACAGAAGCATTTTTTTTCAAGTGACACAGCTGGAATACCCAGGATCTGAAGGCAATATGTTAACCATGACAGGCCCCTTCATATGAACTCTGGAGCAAAACATTTGCATGGAAATCCCAGGTTCTACCTTTAGACCTGTGTGACCCTGGACACATGATCCAGCCACTCTGTGCTCAGCCATCTCCTCTGTATGAAGGAAGTATAATTCCTAGTTCCAGATCTGGGTAAGCTTTTCTGAAACTATGCCTCCCCATTGCTCTTTTCATTGCTCAATGGGTAGGTTGCTTCTGAGAACCCAACCTCCTACATTTGCAGATGGCTGATCAGGAAGAAAGGGAGGGAAGCAGAAAGGGGATTTTATGAAGCAAACCATGCATTGCTGCCTTGGGCTGTGTGGCCTTTACCTGTGATCTCCTCAAACATGGCATGGAAGCCATCAAAATTCTTGGACCCATCGGAATGGAAGAGGACATGGAGTGAGGAGCCCGTGCTGCGGATGGGAGCCGGCCTCTCATTGCCACAGAAACGCTTGATAATGGGACTGCCACTGTTGTCCCCATCGCGAATCTCCACATAGTCATACTGGCACATGTAGTCAAACTCCAGACTCAGCATGCCAAACCTGCATGGGGAGGGGCGGCAGGGGAGAGGAAGCAGGTGGGCCCGAGTTCATCCTGAGATTCTTCAAGGTCAGGTGATAAAACAGATGGATAAAACCTGACTTAGAAAACAGGTGATAAGCAAAGAGACAAAAAACCAGAAGGTAACTCCAGAGAGTGCTATGTAATGTGAATAAAATAAACGAGATAAAAACAGGAAATGAATTGAGAGGGGAGGGATGGGCAGAGGCCAAGGGAGGGCTCTCCACAAGTCTGACAGACACCTTGGCAGAGATTGAGATAATCCATTGAAGCCAGCCCCTTGAAACGTATAGGCAAAAATGGTCCAGGGAGAGAGAGAGGGATTTGCCAGTGCAAAGGTCATGAGCTTGGTATGCCAAGGGTCTGAAAGCCAAGTAGGAGCTGCAAGGCTGCCCTTGAAGGGAGGAGAGCGAGAACTCAGACCAAGGAGTAGTGCCAGAGTTGCATCCTGTATGGTGAGGACTTCCCATATGATCACAGCCCCGAAGGCAGCCTGGAGAGGTTTCAAGGGGAGGCTCATGACTGGGTTTCAGATTCTAAAGGCCTACTGTGGCCACTCCAAGGAACCTGCAGACCTCAAAGAAGTGGAGCAGGGAAGCATTCCTGGAGGAATGGTGGCAGCGGGTGTGGGTGGCCTCAAGACCATCTTACAGACAAGAACATAAGTTTTACGGCAGTGTGAATTCAGTAGGTGGTGATGGAAAGGGGGCTTTAGAACAGATACACAATGTGCCTGGAGAGATTGTTCACAGTGACAAGGGGCCCTGGCATGTTCTCTCTCTCCTCTCTCTCTCTCTCTCTCTCTCTCTCTCTCTCTCTCTTTTGATCTATTTTGCTCTCTGTCTTCTCTCTCTTTATCTCTTTCTCTTTTGATCTATTTTTATCTCTCTCTCATTCTTTCTCTTCCTAGCAAATAAGTAAATAAATAAAAATATAAGGAAAGAAAGGGCCTCCAGGGTTGACTATTGAGCTTGGGAGCTAATCACTGTGCATCTGCATCTGTGTGTCCATCACTCTCTGACCAGAAGGCCCAGGCTAAAATGCATGGCATGAGATTAGTCTCCATCTGCCCCAGGGCTCATATTCCTGGGCAGTAACATGCCTCTTGACCCCCCTCCACCACGGGACAAAGTCTTTGTGGTCACCATTCGTTTTGGTCTCTGAGCTGCTGGAATATGAAGGTCCAACATCTGACACCTGCTTCTCACCCCACAGACCCAGCCCAGTGTCTGTCCACCGTGAGAAGCATGTCCTCAAGGTGTGAGGACAGCAGCTACCCAGGCCAGTTTGAATGAACAGGATTGAAAAGGGGACCTGCTCGGCTGGATCCTTCTATCCTGGGGTGCCCGGGTGCTTCTCCTCAAGCCTAGGACATGTGGCAATGTTGAGGTGAATTAGTCCGCTGAGAAATCCTTACTAAAAGCTTTATAACCTAGAGAATCAGGGATTGCTTTCTTTGTGCATATATGCATGTTCGTGCGTGAGTACTGTAGTGTGTGCCTGGAGGTTAGAGGACAGCTTTGTGGGTGCTGGTCCTTGCCTTCAACCTCATTTTGAGGAAGGGTCTTAAGTTCATCGCTGACCCATGGGCTTTAGGGACATTCTCTTATCCCACCTCCCATCTCGCCTTAGGTGTGCTAAGATTACAGAATTCTGGCACAACTTTTACATGGAGTCTGCGAATGTGAACTCAAGCAGCTGGGCCTGCATGCCACATGCTGAGCCATGTCCCCAGCCCTGGGATCAGGGGGTTCAATCACCTTGACCTTTACTGCTGGACAGAGAAGCATAGACCTGGTAGAGTCCCTCTGTTCCGGTGGAGAGGAAAAGGGAGGTTTTTCCAGGAGGGAAAATATACTGGAGTGAAGAAAGATGGTCAACATAATCCAGGGTCCTCCATTCCCCCAGTTTCCTTAAATGCTGCCCCTGGCCCCTTACCTCAGCTGGATGATAAACCCAGGTCTGGCGTGAATGGTCCACTCACAGTGAGCATTTAAGGGATAGCTTTCCAACAGGATCTGACCCTTTGGTACCCGAAGAACCTGACCACATCCTGAGAAGAGAAGAAGAGGTCAAAACCAGGAAATTGAGGGTCTGAACCAAAGAGATGGAGAAGGTCTGACTGAGTCCTTGAGCTTTGACCACAGCCCTGAGAACAGAAGAGACAGAAGAGGAGGGAGGAGGTTAATCTCTCTCAAGCACGTGACAACATACCAGACAATATGCCTAAATTAGTTCATTTCATCCACCCAAGAGTGTGGGATGCAGTTTTCCAGCTAAGGAAAAAGATAATCAGAGTTGAATAAATAATTCCTCTAGTCACCAAAAGGCTCGAATTGAGCTTGATCGATTAGCAAGTTCAAGCCTGGATGACTCCAAACCACCTCCTGCTGCTCCTCGAGAAGGTCCAAAGGGAAGACTTCCCACATCAATTTTCTCTCCTTCCTGTCCAATTAGAAAACATGTGTGCTAGCCGGGCGTGGTGGCGCATGCCTTTAATCCCAGCACTCGGGAGGCAGAGGTAGGAGGATCGTCGTGAGTTCAAGGCCACCCTGAGACTACATAGTGAATTCCAGGTCAGCCTGGGCTAGAGTGAGACCCTACCTCAAAAAAACAAAAAAAATAAAAATAAAAAGAAAAAGAAAGAAAACATGTGTGCTAATCTGTTCTGTGACCAATTATATGGCAAACACTGTGTGTATATATGCATGCGTACATTTGCAGGTATGTGTATATGGGCACACTCATACCTCAGTGGTCAGTGGACAATCTCCAGGTGTCTGTGCTCCATCTGTGAGACAGGGTCTCTTGTTGCTGCAAATGAGTCTGGCCAGAGAGTTTTAGATTCTACTGTCTCTGCTTCCCATTGCTGTGGACTTGATGGGATCACAGATGCATGAGCAACTTTGCATCTGGCTTTATGAGGTGCTGGGGAATCAAACTCAGGCCCACGGGCTTTGCAATCAAATGCCTTTAGCTGCTAAGCCATATTCTCAGCCCCACAAATGTCTCTTTAATGGTGACACTAGAAAGGGGAAACAAGCCAACCCAATTGGAATGGATTGATGGTTTTCATATTTTTTCTTGTCTCCAAGTCTTGTTCAAACTCTTTTAAAAACTGGCAATTTAAAATAATAGAAAGCAGTCAGGGGCCCAAAGCTCATGCTTCCCTGGTCCCCTGAATTATTTTCAAAGGAATCCCCAAGATTTGAAAATCATCAGATAGAGTCAACTTCAAATTATTTCCTAGTTTTAGGTACATCCTATTTTTTGAAAAAGAGTTTGAGGAAAATGTTTTAAAGTGATTTTATACCAAGAAAAACAACGTTAAGTCACGTAAATAAGTGCTATTCCATACCTGGGCTTTCCAAGCTATGATCCATTGGGCCAGATGGAGCCAACCCCCTGATTCAGGAAATCAAGTTTTATTGTGTGGTGCCCACCTGGAATCCATCATTCAGGGAGAACAAGGCAGGAGGATCCTGAGTTTGAAGCCAGTCTGGATTACATAGCAAGACAGTCTCTCAAAAAGCAAACCACGCATTGGGGAAGATCGTTATTAGCAAAGTGTTCACTGAGCAAATAGGAGAACTTGAGTTTGCATTCCCAGGTCCATAGGTGCAACAGTGTCGGCCTGCAATTTTAGCACGGGGGAGGCAGAGACAGAAAGGTCTTGGTGGCTTGCTGGCCATCCAGTGTAGCCAAATCCATGAGTTTTAGGTTCAGTGAGATGCCATGTCTTAAAAAATAAGGTGGGAAGAGATTAAGAAAGGCACCTGATGTCAACCTCTGGTCTCCACGTGCAAGCTCACCCACATGTACACGTGCTCACACACATACACACATCACTCACACAGGCCGACAACCACCCTTGGATGTGTTGCCTATGACAACTTCTCCTCTCCAGCACAGAGTTGAAAAGTCATGACAAGAGACCATCGCGCATGCACAAACGACAACATTTACTATTGAGACCTTCACAGGAGAAGTTCATCTATCCCAGTGATCTAGAAACTGGACACCATAATCTTGGGGCATGCAGGAATATTCCATAACCCCTGGAAAAGCATAAAATCCCACAGCTTATAAGAAAAATATTGATAGAATGGGCACTGTGGTGGCAGTAATATATAGACTATGTTAGGAAAGAGCCCAAAGCCTACTTTTCACAAGCTATGAGGCCCTAGGTTTGGTACTTTTGTGAAAACCACTGCCCAGATGTGTAACTGATCTCTCGGCCAGGGTCTGGGCTGTTTCTACCCTGTGGGAGGCATCACCCACTTGCTGTCTACCTCGGGCCTTGTGCAGCCCTGATACATCTCTCCCTAAAACCCCCACAGCTACTGTCCAGACAGTAGCCGGATCTCTTGCTATTTATCATAAAAATGAACCCAGATGGCATGATTGTATGGATTCAAGCAACCCCACTGGCTGTCACCCTGTATGAACACCTTCCCATGGCATCCACAGGCCTGCCTAGTCGGTAGGTGACGTGCACTCACTCAACTCCAGCCTCACCACCTTCTTGCTGGCCTCAATGTCAGACCTTGCACTTGCTTTTCCTCTAACCCAACAGGCTAAGTCTCCTCCATGCCCGTTTTCTCTGTGACTTCACCTCAGTTACCACTTGTTCAAAGAGCTCTTCCTCAACCACCAAACTGGTATCGGTATGCCCAGCCCTTCAATCCATCCTAATTTTGCTTTGTTTTCCTCACAGAATATATTTCCAGTTGAAATTCTTTGAACTTTTCCTTCCTTTGGGTGTGTGCGTGTGTGCATGTGCACACATGTTTCTGAACTGCAGGTATATGAAAGTATGTGTACAGATGAACACCCACCTCCCAGCACACATGGGTGCAGAGGCCAGAGGAGGAGATTGGGTGTTCCTTATCACTTCTCTACCTTATTTCCCTGAGACAAAGTCTCGCACTGAACCTGAAGCTTACTACCTTTTGGTCAGACTGGCTGAGCCCCAGCTATCTCGTAGTTATAGGCTTTTTATGTGGATGCCAGAGGTCGAACTCAGGTCCTCTGCTTTGTACAGCAAGGATTCTTACCCACTGAGACATCTCCCTAGCCCTGAACTTTTTCCCCCAAAGTACGGTCTCACTCTAGCCTAGGCTGACCTGGAACTCACTCTGTAGCCCAGGCTGGCCTGGAACTCCCAGAATACCTCCTACCTCAGCCTCCCAAGTATGGAGATTAAAGGTATGTGCCACCACACCAGTCCTGAACTTATTTTTTACCTCCTTTGGTAAAGCTGGAACATTTTCTAGTTTAGACACCTAGAATGATGTCTGGATTATAACAGGCATTCAACAAATATTTATTGAATAAATGAATTACAAGTATTATTATAAGCCAGACTCTGGCTGTATGCCTTACAAAGCTATTTCATTTAATCTTCATAATAAGCCTAGCAAAATAACATCATCTTCCCATTTCCCGGACGCAGACCACTAAGACTGGAGAATGACCTTCCAAAGTTCAGATGGCCAACCAACCAGAAGCCCCTATAAATGTCTGTCTGGCCATTAAGTTTAGCACGGAAACATCAGAGTCTGTCTTTGGTTTAAAATAGCTTTATCTTCACTAGCTTGCAAACTTGGTGACTTACTTCACCTCTCTGACCCTCAGTAAGACTGACTCAGGCGTGAAAAAAGACACCTAGCACTTGTGAGACTCCAAACAGATTATGCACGGAAAACCCATAACAGAAAAAAAAAAGCAGTAATGGAGTCTGGAGAGATTGTTCAGTGGTTAAGGCACTTGCCTGCAAAGCCTAAGAAGTGGGGTTCAATTCCCCAGGACCCTTGTAAAGCCAGAGGTACAAAGTGGTGAATGTATCCAGAGATCTTTTGCAGCAGCTGGAGGCCCTGGCACACCCATCCACACACACTCTTTCTCTCCTTGCAAATAACTAATTTTTTTTAACCAGTAAATGTCAGCTATTGTAACTGAGTGGCAGAGTACGGGTATGAACTTGGGTCTGTCTAGTCTGAGCCCTGGGTCTTGGCTGGTATTTTAAAGATTTCCTGACCCAGCCCTTCACTCCCTTAGAAAAGCATGTTTCTTCATCTTTCAAAAAGCCATGAGTGAAGTCATCCCCTCCCCTCCCCCACCCGCAGAAGCTCACATTCTTGCTTCCTGCACACCTCACATTTTCCCTCGCCCACATCTGCCCATCTGTTGGAGGGCTAAGGAAGTGCTACGCTTGGTGTGAGAGACAAAAAAAGCAGCTTTTCTCCCAGCCTCCACCCCTCAGGGAACTGGCAGCCTCCCAGACTGCAAGGTGTTAAATCCCAGCACCCTCCCCAAACCTCCTGCTGGAAGCCCCAAGTTAGAACCAGCAAAGGCTGCCAGCCTGCTTTGGGTTCCTTCCTTCCACACGGAAGCTGGCATCAGACAGCCATATCTCTGGGCCCTTCCCCATTCCTGTCCTTTGGTGAGTCCAGTGGTGTTTAGATCCGCTTCAGGGTGTCATGCAGCCTCTGGGTGGCTTAGAGCCCCAGCCAGGGGAGGCTGGACCACTTGCACCCAGCAGCTAGGATCACCAAGCGCGTCCAGGGACCTAGCTCTTCACCTTGGTCCTCACTCTGAAGCAGAGGACATATTGGCTGCAGGACAGGGAACAAGTTCCAAAGGACCATTGCTGAGAAATGTGCTTGGAGGGAGGGGCGTGGGGCAGAAGGAAGAGAAGGGACCCCACTGCGCCCCTATTAGGGGCCTCAGCTCCTTCCTTCTTGAGTGCCAGCAGGTCTGGGTGTAGAGACAGACTAACACACCTCTGTGTCCAGGACAGAACAGTGAACACAGCCAGCATCCCTGCCAAGAAAGCGCTGCTGGCCAGCCAAGCAGGTGGTCCTGAATTGAAAGACCAGAGTGGGACCAAGGCCCAGACGACCTGTTTGGAGTCTCTGTGGTCCTGGGGCAGGAAGTGTGTGTGTGTGTGTGTGTGTGTGTGTGTGTGTGTGTGTGTGTGTGTGTGTGTGTGGCCAGACTATTCCCTAGGCTCTCAGACTTCTGCCCGACCTCCATATGTGCCTGGTGCTCCAGACCAACCTGAGAGGTGTGACTTCTATTTCACCAAGTTGGAAGAAAAATCTTCATTAATTTCCAAGCTAGTAAGAGCTGGAAGGTTCCCACCATAATGAACATTCCCAGCATTCACACGAAAGTCCTGTCATCTCCAACATCAGGAATGGGGAATGAATGGCAACAGGCTTCTTAGACATGGCCTGGGCCCTCGTTCATCTTTCAATCTTTCCTCTTAGCCGGATGGAAAAATTAGGAGAAATGGTTTAGACAAACAGGCACTGGAATTATCTTTCCTTTTTCTCAGCCCATGAAACCAGACCCAGTCCTCAGAATCGAAACTCAGCCATTTCCTGTGACCAGAGGCAAATTCACTATTTTCTGAGAATAATAATCATACCACTGTGGATTTTCTTAACTGCTTTTGGGGGGGGATTAAATGAGATACTGCGTACATGAAAATGTCACAGTGAAGTCCATTACTCTGTCCAATTAAAATACACTACTAAAAACAGAACTGCCACGGAGAACATTTTCGTTGTCTTCTCTGTTGCCTCAGTCGGGCTGATCGTCCATCTTTCCTTCATGGTTCTTCTGCTGTAAACAACAAAGCCTCAATTCCTTCCAGCTGACTGCTTTCAGTTCTGTAGTTTTCAGTGCTAAGGGTTCATTTTATTTCTTTTTAATATTTTCTAATTCTCGCCTGAGATTTCTTATATGTTAATCCACTAAATCCATCTTTCCTTATAGATAGCATCGATATATTTAAAGTCTTAAAGTTATCCAAAATTTCCACGCATTGGTCATCTATGACCTGTTTCTTTGATCTGATTGTGTGTGTGTGTGTGTGTGTGTGTGTGTGTGTGTGTGTGTGTGTGTGTGTGTCCCTTAAGTCAGCATGGTAGGAGGCAGGTGAAGGTGGTGTCTTGAAGAGGAGGAAGAGAAACCAGGTTTGGGGGAATCCTTGGGCTAGCTTGTTGGACTGGAAACCCAAGGCAAAACCCCTCCACCAAGTATTTTCTGAAGTGGAATTTTAATGGGTGAGCAGTGGTCAGGGCAAGGGATAGACAAACTCGGTATCTTTTCTCAAGAATACCATCTACCTCTTTTTATTTGTTTGTTTGTTTGGTTGGTTGGTTGGTTTGGTTTGGTTTTTGAGGTAGGGTCTCACTCTAGCCCAGGCTGACCTGGAATTCACTCTGTAGTCTCAAGGTGGCCTTGAACTCATGGTGGTCCTCCTACCTCTGCCTCCTGAGTGCTGGGATTAAAGGCGTGCACCACCACGCCTAGTTTACCATCTACCTCTTTTTGAGACAGGATTTTTCATTCACCTGGAGCTCACCAATTAGACTAGACTAGCTGGCCAGAGAACCCTGGGTGTCTGCCTGTCTCTCCCTCTTCAAGTGCTGGGTACAAGTACATAACACCCCTGGCTTCTCTTAACATGGGTACTAGGATTCAGACTCATGTCTTTATACTGACATAGCAAGCCCTATATTGGCTTGCGTCTTTCCAATAGGTAATACATTGTTTCTTTTGATTAGGAACACCTTCTCTACTAGACAGGTAGAATGAGGGACTGGTCAGTTTGATCCAATCAGAGGTTAGCTTATTGGGACAGGAATTCTACTTGAAAGGCCTTGAAATTCAAGCCCAAGAAACCTGTGCAAGTCTTTCTCTGCTTCCAACTGCCTGTACTCCCATGACTACAAGCCTGGGGACCTGAGCTTCTGGGGCTGCAAGGTCACAGGTTTCTGTCAAGATCTGTTGTCAGCCTCACCCTGACCTCAACTTACTCATTAAGATTTGCTCATATAATGCATCTAATTATTGACAAAATAAAAGATTCCATTTCAGAAAATAGTTGGTGGAGAGGTTTTGCTTTGGGTTTCCAGTCCACCAGGCTAGCCCAAGGGCCCAGCCTGGTTATCTTCCTCATCTGGAAGGCACAGCCCTCATCGGCCTCCTACATCGCTGGCCCAAGGGACCTCGAGTGCTGTATTCCTTTCTTGGCAAGAACTCTTCCCTCTGGAGGTTAGATTTTTTTTTTTTGGGGGGGGGGTTCTATTCTCACAGATATCTGATGGCCTTAAAGGAAATTGCAATTTTCTTTTTCTCTTTCATCTTATGATTTCTTACTGTTTGAGCAGTTGGGCCTTTCATGCTTTCCACCCTTCCTGGAAACTGAGCTACCATTGATGAGTTCCTTTACAGCAGAAAACCTTATGTAATGGTCTGATCATTAACTCTCTGGAGTCAAGAGTGTCTTAGACAGAAAACATAAAATGTTATCTACCACATAATATGGAAAACTACCTCCTCATTATTTTGTCACTCACGGAATTCTCTTTTACTATACTTCTATAATTATTTCTTTTCCAGTCAAACACACACACACACACACACACACACACACACACACACACAAATAACAACAAGAAGTTCACTTCATTACTCTGAGTAATAGGAATAGCATTAACAATCTAAGCACTTACTCTACCAGAGACTAAGGGATTTACAGCCAATGCTCAATGTCACCTTCATAAAAACTCTCAAAGGACCTCTGTTATTGTCTCCATTTTACAAAAGAGAAAGTGTGATATGCAAATCTGATGACTTTGTTCAAGATCACAGAAGAAGCAGAGCATCAAATCCAAGTCCTGTTGGGTCTGCCACCACATAAAACCCTCTCCATTTGGACCCAACTGGACATCATTCTTTCTCTGGAATTATCAACGCACAGAGTTTGCAGCAAGATGAGCCAGTTTTCAGTGACTGCTCCAGATGAACTCTCTGTCCCTGCCTTCTTCCCTTCATTCTCTCCTTCCCACTACCCCTCTCTTCCTACCTCTTTCCCTTCTCAAATTTTCTCCTAATCATTCCTGGCTACTGCTCAGGTGTCTGTTTGCATAGACCATCTCGCCCCCATATTCCAGCCCTCAAACATTTTGGGGCACAGCTTTGTTCCTCTACCTCTGTCCAAAACATGAGTAAGAAGATAAACGTATTAAGGGCCTATAATCTGTCTCCATAAATCCCTTCTCATCTGGGCTGCTTCCCTAACCTTCTTTTATCCCGGTATCCTTCAGGGACTGGGTGTTGGGATCACTGTGATGCTGACAAACAGAATAGCATCCTTCTGTCTCCATCATTTTGGATGACCAAGGAATAGCCTGAGGGCCAAGTTAAATACCACTGCAAAAGTCAGTGGTGGAGGTTGGTAGGATGGTACCATTAAGAAGTCAGCTTTCCAGTGGAAGAAACTTTAAAGGCAGCCCTGGTTTTAGCATGAAAAAACTTGTTCATGTGCCCCGGTGTACATGTGGAGGTCAGAGGGAAACTTTTGGGTCAGTCCTCGCCTGTCTACTTCATTTAAGGCACTGTTTCTTGCTCTGCTGTTCTTTGCTGTGCTTGCCATGAGCTTCCAGAAAATTCTTCCATCTACATCTCTCATCTCACTGGTCATTCATGTCAGCATGCTGGGATTACAGTAGCCCACCAAGGCTTCTAGCTTTTTACGTGGAATATAAGAAAGGAACTAGGGCAGTCCAGCTTGAGTGAGGAATGTTTTATTCACTGAACATCTATCTCCCCAGGCCCCATTTGATGCCAGAACCTCAAATAGCCAGCCAGCCCAGTTCCCAAGCACCATGCCCCACTAACATCAACCCAAGGTCATGGTTGGAAAGTGATGGGTTCAGGACCTGGGCATCAGAAATACGGGTGAATTGGAAACATTTCCGAAGGGCAAGAGGGTGAGGAAGTGCTCTAGAGACAACTTGATGAAGGATCTACTTGGGCCAAATCTGGAAACATTTTAGCATCAAAAAGAAAAAGAAAAAGCCAGGCAAGGTGCTACACGTCTCCCCATCATTGAGGAGGCTGAAACCAGAGCATACAGACTTCTAGACTCACTTGGGCTATATAGTGAGAACTTGTCAAAGGAAGGAAGGAAGTGAAAGAAAAATGAAAATGAAAGAGATTATAGCAGCATTATGCAGCAAAGGAAGTTATTAAAATGTATGAGTTCCCAGTGAGTGAAAGAGAGAGAATGTCTGGTGTTAGGAAGTAATAATTGACAAATTCAGGTAATATACAGTAACGTTCAGTGGTTTTCAAACTCTGTAGACTGAAGTGATATTTAAAGAAAGAAAGTAGGAAGCAGTTCTTTTCCTGTGGCAATAAAGCATCTCCGGCTTCTGGCATGGATCATTCGAGATTACCAAGTCCCTCTTCCCTGGGCAAGAAGAGGTTGACTCCTCTCTGTGTCTTGGCCTGGGACATTCTGCCCATTCTTCTGGCAGTGTGTACTTATGAATGAGCCAATCACATGCTGAGTTTTAAGGTGTGCTCGCTGTCATGACCATGGTTAGCAAATTAAGGTGCTGTTGGATCTGCCCTGTGCTTGGATGCCCGAATACTTCAATATGTCCGCTCTGACCTGGTGTGGTGTTTGCTTGCATCCCTCCTTCCTTCTGATGCTCTGTGTCATTCTAGGTGAGCTGAGAAACACCTAAACCCTACAGAATATGCGCTGCAAGCAGCCCTCCCCCTTCAAGATAAAGGACAGGCTGAAAAGATGGCTTGGGCGCCATCTACTGGGAAAACTCTTGTACTGACCTCCTAAACTGCCTCAGCCTTCATCCAGCCACCCAAGGGTCCTGTTCCCCCCTTACCACAGGAAGGCAGCACAGTGCCCAGCACCAGCCGGGCACTCAATCCACAGAGAAATAGATCGCTTCTTTCCTTAAATTAATTTTGCATTTATTAACGATTGTATAGAGTGTAGGTGACAAGAACCTAGTCACAAGGTATGTCTCCTGAGGGTCATCAGTTCCGACAGGTGGGTTGTACACTCCTTGAGTGCTCAGCATTCTTGCAGGGGCCAGCCCAGTCCTCCATCAGAAATGCAAGAAAATCCTGGGGAGATGGGCTGATGTGTAATGTGCACAGGGACCCGTGTTTGATCCCTAACACCCATGTCTGCTGCATGCCCGTGACGGGGAGACAGGAGATGCTATCCTGGACTAAATGGTTAGTCTCTGACCAATGAGAGAGCTTGTCTCAAAGGAAGTGGATGGCATCCTAAGCACTCCACCTGAGGTTGTCCTCTGGTCTCCACGCACATAAAAAGATGAATAAATGTTCCAGACATTGTTGCTGTGCCAGCCAGCATACACTGGGTGTAATGAGACTTCCAAATCAAGCAAAACAGAACCAAGCGTTCACTCGGACCAAGATGACATCAGAAGCCCATAAGGATCTGGCTTTTTTCTATAGTATACTTCGGAGCGCTGCTTGCAGTCCAGGTTTTTTCCCCTCTTTAGTTTTAGTCTATTTCTGTCTCCCTTGTGTAAATGCCAAGGTCTCTGTGGCAAAGCACCTCAGTCTGCTCATCATTGCATGTCCAGCACCCAGGAGGCTTTTTTCATTATTGAATCTGAAAACTGATACACTTACAAGCTCCCTGCTTGGCTTGTCCAGTGACGTCTGACTGCCTTGAAGCAGTTCTGTTGTCCCTCCTACATATAGCACCAGAGCCAGCCCAATGAATCAGATTCTCACACTGAGGCTTTCTCCAAGACCCAGTGGATGGAGGCTTTCTCTGGAAAGGCACGTGCATGGGATATGGTGGGTCTGTCTTATAACTGACCACTGTGTGCAAATACTCTTCTTTCCCTTGTCACCCAAGCAAACCCGCGTCCTCACAAGCCGTAACTGGAGTCCTATTTATTCCCCTCCCTGTTAGCATGGGGTACACTGGCTACTTTGCTGAGTTGCAGCCCAGCCATGTGACTTCTTTCAGGCCCGTGAGGGCTTGGGACATGAGCAGAAGTCTTCAGTGTGTCTCTGGGTCAGAGAAGAGGAGACCTAAGTGGCAGCTAGCCCACTGCTTGAACCTACATCTTGAAGTTTGGCCCAGGTCAGCATGTGAGCACACCGTCACCATCATCTGGGAAGCTTCAACTTTGAAATTCTATAATTTGGCCATAAAATTCCTACCATCTGCATGCATCTATTTTATCATCACCAGACCAGATGTTCCAGCTTGTGATAGCTTGCGGTCCCCATTCTGCCTCTCTATGGGGGCACTTTCTAGTCTCAAGTCTTTCCCAACCTGGGGCCCTGGTCAGCCATGTCTTGACCAAGTCTTAGAATCTACCAAACCTAGAATGACTCAGTTCTGTTCCCACACAGCTGGAAACCATCACACAGCTGTTCAGGCCACCTTGCAAAAGTCCAGCTGCAGCTGGGTCCCACTTTCCTAGCATATTCTTTTGCTTTTTAAAAAATATTTTATTTATTCATTTTCAAGCAGAGATACAGAGAGAGAAAGAAAGAGAGAGAAAGAGGCAGAGAGAGAGAGAACACCAGGGCTACCACCTTGTAGGTCTGGCTTATGTGGGTACTGGGGAATTGAACCCAGTGCCTTAGGCACGGGAGGCGAGTGCCTTAACTGCTGAGCCATCTCTCCAGCCCACATTCTTTTTCTTGCTCCCCTAAATGGCTGTCTCCCACCACGGGATGCTCAACAGCCAGGCCCACTCCACTGCAAGTATCAGTAGAAACCTCACTGCCTTCTTTCTGGGGGTAAACCCCGTTTTTAGAGGGACAAAGGTGTTGTGGCATATGCCTGTAATCCCAGCACTGAGGCAGGCGTGAGATCATCAAGAATTTAGAAGCCAGTCTGAGCCACATAACAGCAAGCTGAGATAGTGAGAGAGGGAAGGAGGGAAGAAAGGAGAGAGAAAGAAAATAAGTAGTGGGCATTGACTGGCAAGAGGGGCCATGAGTAGTAGGGGAGAGAGTCTAAGCCTGTGAATAATTGATCAGTCTGACAACCCCTGGTCCCAGCCACCGGTTCCTTCCCTCACTGAGCTGTTGACCAAAGTGACCCATGAGGTTCCAAAAACAAGACAGAATTCTGTCAAAGCCCTTGAATGCCCTCCCCAGGCCTGAGGCAAAACCCTGTTGCTGAAGAAACCACAGAATGCCATCGATCAGCATCAAGAGACCCTTCAAGGTCCAGAATGGTAACCAGCCCCCAGATGCCAGTTAGTGCAGTGCTGAAAGGCACTGCACAAGCTGCCATGGGAAGCTAATCAACAACAGCTGGAGTAAACAGAGACCACTGGCATGAAACACAGTCTGCGGCCATGAGTAGGCTGACCACACCTCCTACTGGGAGAGAACAGTGAACCAAGAAAGGAGCACTCGTGCAATGGAGAAACCTGGGCCTGGGGGAGACAATCAACTGGTTTTAAATTCAGCCAAATATTCCACTTAGTGAGGGGGAGCCCTTGACTAGAACTGGGGATTCAGGGAAATAGCACCAGATCCCGTACTCTTGGGCTCACAAGAAAAGATGCATTATGGGAGTGATTGACGGGGAAGCTACTAAAAATAGAATCTAGGTAATCCAGAATTGTGTCTATTTGTTAACCTGTACTGATCTCACTCTCCAATGGAGATTGTGCTTGTATTTTTCAGGATGCAGCGAGAGAACTGTGGTCCATATAACCCTACCAACCGACTGCAGGCAGAAATCTGAGATCCTGGCAAGAGATGAGCCACCACAGTCATATCGTGGAGGATCCATATGAAACCCTACAGAGAATGATGGGATGAACAAGGGACCCACAGCCACAGCCATTCAATCAACACAGGATAAGCCAGGGGGACAGAAACCAACAATTTTCGACACAAAGACCCCTAAGCTCACAACATTAAAGCAGCCTTAATACTCACCCACCAGGACTCAGGAAACTGAGCGGAACAAGGGGTGGAAAGATTGTGAGAGCCGTGGTGGGGGAGACTATCCAGAGGCATGGCACCCCTCAGTAACAACACACTTGGGCCAGGAGAACCAGGCTGAATAGTAGGCTATCCATGGTCCCCTGCCACAAGGACTGACCCAGACAGGCCCATGGAGGAGGATATCCAGCTGATTGGGGATGGGGAGGGGAAGTATTGAGGAATTGGGGATAACAACTCATTGTTTGCCCACTAAATAATATAATTCATTATGGACAATATACATACATACATACATATATATATATATATATATATATATATATATATATATATATGAAAATAAGAATGAATGGGAGGGTCCAGAATCAGACTTATGTTTCTTCTCAGTAAGTGACATCAGGCAAGTTACCTCACATCCTTTGTCCTTTCATCAGCAAAGGGGTGGAGGTTTCCCAGGACAATTGTCTGGCGGAATCAGGGTTCTCAGTGCAGCTCTTCCCATCCAGTAACGAATAATTCGCTCTATATGACCCATGTCAAGTCCCTCCCTCCCATCTCACCTAGGACAGAAGAAACCCCTCCTCCTCTCTTCCCTTGGCTCTTCATGAGCTATTTCCACTCAGCCCTTCAGCCTGCCTTGGCGCTGACATTTTCCTCACCTCGGCTCACTAACCTGTGTTCGTCTATTTTTCTGCTTCGATCGACCATTACCAGATTTCTTCTATTCTTGCTTATTTTTAAAAGTTTTTTTTAATTATTGTAAAGGTGATTTGAAAGTTGCCTCTACTGTCTGTCTCTATTTTCTCCCTTTCAAATGTCTCCTTCTGTTGTTGGATGTATGAAGTTGTTGCCAAGGCCACCGGCCACCCCCTGGTGTGCAATGCGCAAGCCTCCTGGCATTCCTTCTTTTCAGCCTTCTTTGGAAATCTCCCCCCAGCTTCCCCTCCACCTCTTTCCTCTGCCAGCTCTTCTGTGTCCTTGGCACTGTGCCCACAAGTCTGTCCTTGGGATCTCAACTCATCTCCACATGAAATGGTTCCTTTGGGCTCCAGGAACCTACTTGCCTTATAGAGTCTCTTACTGATGCTCAAATTTACACAGATCTCAAGTGAGGCTTCTCTTCCCTCCCTGCCGTTTGATTTCCAGAAAGCTGCCTCTCTTCTTCAGCTCTAACAGTGTGCCAGGACCAGATAATCCCATCTACTCAGAAGGAAACTGACTTAGCCTTAGCACCCCAGGGCTTGGAGGAGGAAAGGCCTCCTCCCATCCACTACCTGTGGTCCTGGGTGGAAACTCCTAAGGGAGTTTCTTCTGGCACTCTAGAAAACCCTAACAAGTAGCCATAAATCCCAGACCCAGAAAAGGAATGTCCCCCTCCATACACACAGGCTTGAGTCACCGTGAGTCATGGGTGTCTAACCTCTTCCCTTACAGTGCCGTTCTCCCTGCCTGAGAGCCCTTAAAATCTTCCTCCCTTGCTCAGCGTTCTCGAGAACCCTTAAAAACTCCTTCCTCCCTTGCTTAGGGTTCCTGGATTTTCTCTTTTGCCTCAGATCCCACCAGTCTATCCTAGAGTTAAACTAAAACCTAGGACCCAAGAAACTTCTGTCTCTTGTGAGCCCTGAACCTGACATCCACCAAACCTCTCCTCTCTTCCTACTCACGTAACAGAATCCACTTCTCAGCTCTCAGACCAGGAATAAGAAAGACTAACTCTTGGGATTCCTCAGTGCTCCTTTGGTGCGTCACTGCCTTGGGTCACTTGTCCTTTAAGCTTCTCCCACATCTTATTTTCTCTCCTCGCCCCCTAAAACCACTGCACCTAACACACAGTCTTGACTCCAAAGCAGAATGTCCTGATCCACTGTGAGGGTTAACTGTCAGGGATCACTTTCCTGGCCATGTCACCCATCCACCCAGCTGTCCTGGTGAAACACAAGCACACCTGTGCTCTACCATCTGGTCTTACCTACCCTTTTGTTCACCTCTCCCCAGTCCCTAAAACTGATCTCACCATCCCTGGCATCACCTCTCCCCTGAAGACACCTGGTGTGTTCACACACTCCTGAGCAAAGGCTTTGCTCAAGCATCACCTGTCAGAAATGCCCTCTACCCCTTACTCTCTGTAACTAATTATTCTCCTAACTAACTTCAGAGCACTTAGTTCCACCCTATTTTATAACTCATCCTTGGCTTCTCCTTGGACCTGAGTAGTACCTCAATTCTTTACCTAACCTATCTGCCTGCCAGGCCATGTGTGATTGCACCCTGCCTATCACCTCACCTCCACCACATGCCCCTCCCCCATTCATGCACACCGAGGAGTAATATGAGCCGAAGCAAGAGAAGCCGGCAGTTACCTTCCCCACTCCCAAAACCAGTATGAGCGCTAAAGCTCCACATTGTAACTCTGCATCTTTCTTAAACTATTACAGAAACTACTTTCTTTTTGGACCTCTTGCCAGCACAGCAATTTAAGAGCAAATGGAAGATAATTATATATATGACATCAATTGAGCTTTTACTACTATTAAGCAAAGCACTACATGCTCCATGCCATCCTCAAATTGAGTCTATCAGGTAGGAAGCATTATTCCCCATTTTAATGAGAAGACAGCACTATTAGCAAGGATGAATGATTTGCCCAGAGTCATATGTAGTAACTGGCAGCGATTACTTGAGCCCAGGTCTGTGCCATTTCAGAGCTTGTGGTCTGGTAATTATGCCATGCAGTCCCATAAAACAGTTGCCATGGTAAAGACTGGGTTATATCCTGCAGCTAACCTACCTGGAAGATAATCTACAATGGCCAAAGTTAAATTTCCTGGAAACCAATTAAAAATGCCCTGGAAGTTTTACATCTAAAACAGAGACCTGCATTTTAAAATGTACCCACATTCTGGAACTCCTGGGCTCACCATGGGGTGTGGACAAAGCCCTTCTTCTCCTAATGTGGCACAGTTCCCCCACTAGGATCATCCACCTTGTCCCTTGTCCTAGAATCTTAAAACTAGTGGCATTTGGCTACAGGTTGGATACAAAAAGAATGGTAATATCACTTCAACCACCATCTCAACAACTGTGACTATCATTTGTAGAAGTAGCACTGTGCATACTATAACACCATCCTGACTGCTTCTGCTTCGCTCCAATAAGAAGCCCATGGAACGGGTTTGCTGAAATCATAGCAGTGTGTCTGTTGTTTCAGACATAAGCTCTCAGATGTTGCCCACAGACAGGGACCACGCAGAGGGTCTTAGATGAAGAAAAAAGCTCGATCTCCACTGTTTTCAAGGAATTATTGAAAATCAGCAAGAACTCTTAACAGAAATCAAGTAATTCCTTGGGATTGTAACCGTCAGATCAAGGTTGCTCATATGAACATCCAAGCAGACACAGTTTATGGGAGGAAGGGATTTATTTCAGGCTTACAGAGTCCAGGGGGATAGCATCAATGGCAGAAGAGGCTGGCTGCCTTTCACAGACTCAAGCAGAGAGGCATCACCAACAGCCATAGCCACAAGCAATCTAGAACCACCCAAGCTCAAGCTGCTCCCCCCCCCACACACCTTTGGGCTGGAATTTAGATCCACTCCCAAACACACATCCTGGTTAGACTCCTCCCCTATCTGCCCTCCCTCACACACACACACACACACACACACACACACACACACACACACACACACACACACTTGGCTGGAGACCCAAATTACAAGTTTATAAAATTTTTTTAAATTTATGATCAAGCAGAGAGACAGAGAAAAGAGACAGACAAAGAATGGGCACGCTAGGGCTTCTAGCCACTTCTAGCAAACTCCAAATGCATGCACCACTTTGTGCATCTGAAATCAAACCTGGGCTTGGCAGGCAAAGTTCTCACTCTAGCTCAGGCTGACCTGGAATTCACAATGTAGTCTAAGGCTAGCCTCGAACTCATGGAGATCATCCAACTTCTGCATTCCTAGTGCTGGGATTAAAGGTAGGCACCACCATACCTGGCCAAGTTACAAGTTTGATTTTCATGAAATAGCTGAGTTTATGGGCTATAATTTATGCTATCACATTCAAATGACCACAGGGATTAAGTACTTTCCAGAGAAAACTAAAATCCCTTTCCTGGGAAAATTGGTGTGCTGGTAATTTTCTGTTGTTCCAGAAAGTTAACTCGGGAGTCAATAAATTGATCAACAGAAATTTGCGTTTTGAATGCACTACAGAGAACATTGCAGTGTTTGCTGCTGGATGCCACCACAGAAATGCTTCCAGAAAGAACATGGGCATGCTTCATGCAGGACATCTTGGCTTCACTCAGGAAGAGCAGATAAGACACCCCCTGGACCAACAATTCTGAAGTAAGCTGAGGCTTTCAGGCCACGTGCCCTGGCCATGGAGCCTGTAGGCACCCACGGGTCATCTACTTACTCATGCAATCCCCTCCGTACCAGCCAGCTCTGCACTCCGCACAGTAGAAGCCCCTCACATAGAAGTCGTCCAGCGTGCCCCCCCAGGAGCCATTCCGGCAGCTCTTGCAGTTCTCAAAGATGGTACAACCTGAAACGTTTGCAGGAAGATGTCAGTTCGTGTGTTAGCATCCTTCCTGAGAGACAAACTGCACCCCATCACAAGTCCTATCTCTGCTGAGAGCGTCCGATCTGAGAAGATGTCAAAACTCTCAGGAGAAATTGATCACTCAAGAAGGATACAGAGCTTAGGAGACTTCTCTGTTAGTACTTAGTATGTCTTCAAGTAACATGAAACAGCCGTCATGGAAGGGGAATTCATCAATATGAAACTATTTTTGAAAGATTTGCTGCTTTTTGATGTGAACCTCGTTTTCTTCCTTTTATTAGTTTTAATGAACACACATTAATTAGATACAACAATGGGTTTTATTGTAATTTACTTTGATAATATTTACCCCCTCACCCATCAATCTTGTGTGTGTGCATGTGTGTACCAGTGAATGTGATTAGGGTTGCTGGCAGGCACATAGGTGAGGGGTTCTTTATAAGATCATTGGCAATTAACTTACTAGTGACTAGACCATTCAAAATATGTCTCTCTACTCCAGTGCCCACTGACTACATATAAATCTTCAGGGATGGGTGAGGACTCGTGACCCTCTCTCCCCATAGTTTGCTGTTTATCAATGTATTTCATGTTTATATACAATACTTAGAAATTTTAGATAAGCAAAAATAACTCAGTAAAACACATAACATCATATCACCTACAGAACTCAGTTCTCTCTCTCTCTGTTTTGGCTTTTTTACATTTTATTTATCATTGTGTATATTCATTTTACCTGGTACTGTACTACATAAGGATATTTTCATACAAGGAACATTGAATATATCCCCTCCATATACATGTATTTTTGTTTGTTTGTTTTTCGAGGTAGGGTCTCACTGTAGCTCAGGTACACATATTTTTAAAAACTAGGCTTCTATTATATACTATATATTTTGTTTTTATAATAATTTTATTGTAGTAACAGTAAATATATGTTTCCATATGCTTCAATAACCAGAGTATGTCCTTAGAAACAGCCCAACTGCTTAACAACAATAGGCTCACCCAACCAGCCAAGAATTCCAGAGAGGGCTACCCAGTGTTCAGGTGCGTATTGTTTCCGCAAGGTCTCTTGGGATTATGGGAGATGGTAAAAACGGGCAGAAATAATGATTTTAATAACTTATTAATTAATTTCTATTTATCAAAACAGAACTAAGTTCTGGCTCTGCTAATTCCAGTGAAAGTGCTGAGTGGACCACTCTGTGCTTGAACTCCCGTCATCCAGTAAGTCATGCTGAACGGTTCCTCTGCTACTTCTTCACAAATTAAATGAACACGGGTAAAGTGTCTGACACACAGTAAGAACTCCTATAATATGACCTATTGTCATTCTGCTTTCCCACAATTCCACCTTTTCATGCTCAACTGTAAGAGCTTGTTGCCTGTTTTCCTGTAAACATAGTCAAGCCAAAGACTATCCTGGTCAGTCCTATATCCTCAGAACTCACCCCCCCCACACACACACACAGACATGCAGCCCCCCCCACCCCACACATAGTAAGTGCTCAGTAAATATTATTTGGGTGACTGGCAGTTGCTCTGAGTTGCTAGCCTGCTTCTTGACTATCTGTTAAAAATGGGTTTTCCAACAGGAGATGGCTCAGTGGTTAAAAGTGCTTGTCATGAGGGCTTCTTGGCCTGGGACCACCCAGTTCAACTCCCTAAAACGCATGTGAAACTCTGGGTGTGGGCACATCTGCAGGAGCACTGGGCTCGCTGACAGATAGCACCTCTGGGTGGAGGGAAAGACGGTCTCAAGGAAGTAAACTCATGACTGATAAAAGGACCCCTGACCTCTTCTGGCCTCCTCACGTAGGTGCATGCAGTATGTGCATACACACACACACACACACACACACACAGATATACCACACACCAGACACACCACATACACCGTACCACATACATTTACACATACTCTGCACACACATACACACACAAAAGAAATGGGTTGTCATTGTGTATGTGTGAGCATGTGTGTGTATGTTTGTGTGGGTGGGTGTGGGTGCGTGTGTGTGGGTGCATGTTGGGTGTGTATGGGGGTGTGTGGGGGTGTGTGGGGGTGTGTGTGGGTGCACATGGGTGTGGGTGTGTGTGTGTGGGTGCATGTTGGGTGTGTATGGGGGTGAGTGTGGGTGTGTGGGGGAGTATGGGGGTATGGGGGGTGCAAGTGGGTGTGGGTGCATGTGGTTTCTATAGGAAGCCCATAGCCCTCTTTGCACATGGCTCTGACTTTACTTTCCCTCCTACTAAAGAAGATGAATTGCTAATATGATTGATTATTCCAGAAGGTTTGTGTCCCATAACTGCGTCCTAGTTGGGTCACTGGACCTTCCAAAGGCCGACCTTACTCCCACGCCAAGGTCCTGTGCAACCCAAGAGACAAACGGACTGAGTCTGACCTCAGCAGCCCTGGCAACTCTTTCTTGGCACAGTCACACCAGGGTCCTGAGGTTCAACCTGCAGAACCCAGCCTGGTGAAGAAGAGGAACGGGGCCATGTGGGAGAGACACTGGTAACTGACAGATGGCCAGAGGAGCAAGGGGCTGTGGGTACTGTAGCACAATGGGAGAGCACTTGCCTAGCCCTCTGGGCTTCATCCTCATCACTGTAAGAGCGTGTGTGCGTGTGTGTGTGTGTGTGTGTGTGTGTGTGTGTGTGTGTGTGTAATATACACACGCAAACATGGAACTTACCAAAAAATATCACCTAATGTAAAAAACTTAAAAATTCCTACCTAGCAACAGTGTCAGGAACACCCCAAGAACATAGATTGTGATCTTAGAATCTGGGTTCATTGAAGAAGTTGCTAATTATGGATCTGAGACCAGAAATGTATAAGAAATCTAAAATGCCTGGTCATAGGAAAAGAATCCAAGCAGTCTTTATTATTACTACTACTACTATTATTATTATTGGTATTGTTGTTGCTTTGGTTTTTGAGGTAGGGTCTCACTCTAGCCCAGGCTGACCTGGAATTCACTCTGTAATCTCAGGATGGCCTCGAACTCACAGCGATCCTCCTACCTCTGCCTCCCAAGTGCTGGGATTAAGATGTGTACCACCTCACTCAGCATACACTAAGAAGTCTTCTGAAGCTAGTGTGATGATGTCAGAAGGCCATAAAAAGGACATGAAGGAGCTCATAGATCATAAAGTGGATTATATACATGTTAAAATGACTGAAATTGATAGAAACTCCACAGAAAAAATGCAGTTCATAGTGACATACACACAGAGATCTCCTGATCACCATTAGTGGTGGTGGCATCAAGGACATCAACTCACTGTGAAAATTCATGGCAAAGTAGCCTTTGTTTTTTTTTTAATTGTATTTATTTGCACGCAGACAGAGATAGAAGAGAAACAGACAGAGAATGGGCATGCCAGGGCCTCCAGCCACTGAAAACAAACTCCAGATGCATGCGCCATTTTGTGCATCTGACTTTACTGAGTTACTGGGGTAGACTTTGCAGGCAAGAAATAGCCTTAACTGCTGAGCCATCTCTCCAGCTCACATTAGCCTTTCTTTTATGCAGTTACCACATACATCTCTATCTCCTCTATGGGGGGGTGGGAGAAGTGGAATAGATGAATCAGATTTCGTTTAATGTAAATAAAGCAAGAACTTTATTGTTGTTGTTTTGGTTTTTGAGGTAAGGTCTCCCTATAGCCCAGGCTGACCTGAAAGGTCAGATCTCTGTCAATTTCACACTGTCCAGGAAGGTGTCACCTCACTCAAAACCACTCTCCTGTTGCCAGGACCACATCCTACTCAATCACCCTCGATGGTTGCTTCCCTGCACTCTGTTCTCCTTCTCCATCCAGCCCACCCTGAGGTGTGCTCACCTCTGCCCTCTAATACCTTAATTCTCTCTTCCTATCTCTACCCAGAAGGCTCTTCAGCTATTTCTCTCCTGCCTCTGCTCATACCCTTCTCCAACACCTGCAGCTATACCCTGTGTTAAAGATCTCTAGTAGCTACTCTCCCTGGACCTCCTCTCATCTGTCTGTCTGTCCGTCTGTCCGTCCATCCATCTGTCTTCCTTGATGCCTCGTGCCCTCTGCTTTCCCTGTCGGACAGAGCGAGTTGGAATTCTCCAAACCCCATGAGCTAGGACCTTGGCTCATGCCATCACTAGGGCTGGAGCCTCCCTCCCAATCCCACAGGTCCTTTCAGTTGGCTGTCTCCACCTTTGGTATGTATTGAAATTCCTGGATCTTTCCTCTGCCTCATCCCCACTCCCACCCCTGCTGCGTGTGCACCTTGACCTCAGCCTTCCAGAGCTCTGATTGGAGCAGCCTGTTGGCCATCTCCCCATCAGCTTGTAAAGCCTGGCAACGCTGGAAATGCTCATGGTTTAGTTCAGCAGGTTTTTCTTTCTCAGAAGTCCTCATTATTGACCTGGCGCATGGAGCTGCCCAGCATGAATGAGAAATGCTCAGATTTACAACTTGAAAACGGACAGGAGGAGGGAGCACTAACTCCTCAGTCCTCTGTCTTTGGTTCACTTGGCTGGATTGTGTCATTCTTAATAACCACAGTACCACAATGCCCGAGGCCATGCTAACTCATATCTCAGACAACAAGAAGACAACTCCCCCCCCCACACTCACCAGGGTGGATCAGGCAGGAGTCACACTCATTGTCCTCATTTCTGCAACACGGGATGGTGTAGCCCACGACCTCCTTCTTCCCGGGGCAGACACACTGGATCTGATCGTATTCACAACACTCTCTGCACATGATGTTCCACTCGGCTCCAGGGCAGGCTTCATTGATAACTGTGTATTCTGCAGTGAGAAGAGGGAGACCCGTGAACCCTTCCTTCGCTGTTAGAAAGCAACTTCCCTGCGAGGGTTCCTATGGGGATTTTTCCTAGACCCATGTCCCCAAGGCTGACCCCAAGGGGTTTTCAAAGCCATTCACTCATAATTTGTTCACATTGTTGTCATCTTCAAAAAAGTCACACTTGATGGAGGAGGATGTGAGGTGTCCATCCTTCCCTGAGGAGTTTCTGGCAGTGAGTGGTTGCTGGGGGAATTCACCAATGAGTCGAATGGGCTCTGTGACCTTCTCATCCAAAATGTAAAGCCCACCCATCGGAGCCAGAGTATCTCAAAAAACCATTTCCTATTGGTTGTTTTTCAACCTTGTAACTATTTGCAGTTTTCATTTATAGTCACCCTACATAATCCACGTTTCCACAGAATAAACATCTTCCCATCAAAAATATTTTCAAAACATTTTCCTGTACTAAGCAGTACAGACTTTTCTAATCATTATTTCGTTAAAAAAATTAACCTTTATACTTTATTAGGTATTATAAGTATCCTAGAAATGAGAATGGGAGTGTATGGGATGATTGTGCAGGTTATATTTAAATACTACATCATTTTATATAAGGGACTTGAGCACACCTGGATTTTTTCATATCATAGAGGGTTCAGAACCAATTCCCCATGGATACCGAGGGACAACTTCCTCGCTCATTTCCTGTCTCCCTTACATGAACACCACTAAGTAAGAATTGCAAGTAGCTTCCAGACCATGGACAGGAACTAGTACACAGGAGGACCCAGGGAAATTATGTTGACTAAATCTGCTCTAACTCTACAGCAAGCTCCCCTTCACTGGTATCTCCATCCACTGGATCCAGTCTGGAACCCAGGAGACCAGCTTTGCTTGGCTGGCTAGAATCAGAGCTGGGGTACTTTCCTCCCCATGGGGAAGTGCCTAGAACTTCTTGGTCTAGGTTACCTACCATGGTCCTATATACCTCCACTCTAGCCCCTGTTTTGTCCAGCCTTTTATTTTACTCAAGCTCTGAACAGCAGGCGTGGCTCACATGTGCACCTCTCCAACCTAGGGTGACCACTATCTGTTTTCAGGTTTCCTGTGAAGTTATACATACTAGCAACTCCTTAAGGGGGCATGAAACTCATTTGCAACTTTTTAAAAAGTTTTAAATTTTATTAGCATATATTAATTATGTGTAATAATGAGTTTCATTCTGACTTTTTCACACATGTATATAATATGCTATTATCACTCCCCCCTTACCCTCACTTGTACCTCTCTCTCCCACTATCACCAATCCAAGACCAGTGAGACCCTGTTTATCTTTGATTTTAGGGTTGTTCCAAGGCATTTACTTGCAAGAATACAGGGGAAAGTTTATTTCCAGGAGCTTGGACAAATTGCCAGAGGCTACACACTTAAGAGAATGTCTCTCTCTCTCTCCCTCCCCCAGCTCACTTACAACTTTTATACAACTTTGTATGTCAGCATGGAAGACCAACTAAGGTTTGCTCCACTCTGGGAGCTGACGAGCCCATTCTTCCCATACACAGCAGGTCTGTTCACCCTGCCCTGTCTGCAGATAGGATCAGGGCCTGTTCCAGCTGCAGTTGAGGCTGGTGTTAGATACTGTGATGGGTGGGCTCCCAAACCACCATTTCCAGCAGCCCTCCGCGCAACCAGATGCCTGCTTTCTTCTACCCACACAACATCCTGGGAAATGGAATTGCAGACCTAGCTGGAACCCCTTTGGGTGGGCTTTCACACTCCCTTCCAGCCAGGTTGGACAGCTCCTTTTCACCTAATTTGCATAACCCAGCCAATCAGAGCCCATCCAGGTCTATTTAAACCCCTGTGCCCAGCCTCTCAGCAGCCAAATGTGTTCAGCTCCTGGCAGGTGGAGCCACTACTGTTCCAGCCACGGAACCTGCTCTCAGCGGCAGACCTGTTCCCTCTCACTGCCCATCCCTGTGCCCTGGTAACAGACTGTCTCCTGCCACGAGGGGGGGGCAGACCCATGGCTCCTGCCTCTAACAGCAGATTCACTCCAGCCCTGAAGAGACACCTGTAGCCCCATCTCTTGCTCTGATAGGACGAGCTTCAGCTTTGATAGACCCATTCTCGGTGGGCATCTCACCGGCCCCAGAAAGCTCAGAGCTCTCAATTCTATCATCATGACCTTGTGGCTGACCTCCCATGGCTCGCCAAAGATTTAGAGTTAGGCATCAGTTACCTACTCCTTGCTGATACAGAATACCCAACCAGAAGCAACTGAAGGGGTTATTAACTTAAGGGAAAGGGCTTACTTCAGCTTGCGTTCTATAGACAAAGTCTACCATGGTGGGGAAAACACAGTGGAGCACGCAGCCATCATCACATCCCATGGACAAGAAGGAAAAGGAACACACAAGAGCACAAGCAGCGATGAGCTATAAACCTCAAGGCCCAGCCCGGTGACATACTTCCTCCAGCATGGCTCCGCCTTCTAAAGGTTTCAGAACTTCCCAAAGAGCACCACCAGCAGGAGGTCAAGTATTCAAACACCCCCGAGTCTCGGGGGGACACATCAAAACCAGCGCCAGATGTAACCCATGCAGGTCACACGTGTTGTACTCATGGCTGGTGGCCCACAGTCACTGAGAACTCAAGAGCTGTCACTCCTGGATTTTCCAACAAGACACACTCTTGGTCAGCACCCTGCCACGACTAATCACTTCCTTTGCCATTAGAGTTGTCACTTCCACTTTTGAGTTGTCACTCCCATGTGAATAAAATACTGTTTATTTGTTCACCGTTCTCTCTGTCCACTTCATTCTTCATGGTGGACAGACAGGAACCCAGTGGGAAAATTAGCTATCGTACTGACAGCCTCTTTTTACCCAGCATTAATTCCCTAAAACACTTTCACTGGTGTCGTAGTCAGTCCCACGCTGCTGGGATGAATCTCCAAACCAGGCACAATTTGGGGGAGGAAAGAATTTATTGAAGTAACAGACCCAGGGGAAGTTAAGGAAAAAAGGCTGCCCCCCTTTTTACAGAAGCAAGCAGAGACAGAGAGAAACAGCACCTCCAGAAGCAAGCAAGCACACTGTAATTCACAAAATGCAGAACTGCCGCCCGGTTCTGGCTCTTCTTTTGCATATCTATCCCTAGTACTTTGCATCCAAATTAGAAAGGGCCAGTCCCCAGGAGGCTAGGCCAAAGTGACACTTCCTCCAGCCAGAAGCCTGGAGACAATTAATAATTTAATAAACACAATTATAATAAATTCTATTGGGGGACATTATTCAAACTACCACAACTGGTCTGTCTCCACTTCAGTGAGCAAGCCCACCTCTGCCCTGTTAGCCCATTATATTAACTATACAGGATCCAGCGCAGCCTCAGGGAATGATCCCAGCATGGGTTCTGCAGATGTGATTCATTTAAGAATCTATAGGTGACAGAAGGGTGCTGGGTAGTTCAAGGTGGTGGACCTGTCTGACCACAAGGCAATGAGCCCTTCAGGAAATCTTCGAAATCATCACTTCCCATATTCCTGGGAATGATCTTAATTTCTACATATAGATCAGCTTCTCTCTGTGATTTTAAACATCACCAACCCTGTGAGGTCTCTAGGTTTAATTTCATGACTATTTATTGTCCTAAGTGTCTCCTACCACAGTTTGTGATCATGCAGGGTCATTTGACCCGTGTCCACCCCTCTGCTCATGCCATCGTTTTCCCTGCCAGGATGGAGTTTCCCCTTGAGTCCATAAACCAAATAAACCCATTCCTCCACAAGCCGCTTTTGTTTGGGTTCTTTCTGTGCAGCAACTAGGAAGTTGACTGCAACAAACAGACATGGGTCAAATGATAAAGAAATCCCTGAAATAGATATGTAAGAGAGAAGTAGGTAAGAGGCTAAGGAGACTGTTCCATGGTTAAACATGTCTGTTGCAAAGCCTGCCATCTGGGGTGCATTCTCCATCACCCACATAAAGCATTTGCAACAGCGAAAGGCCCTGATTCCTTTACTCATTCTCTCTCTCACTCCCTCTCTCTCTCTTTCTCTCTCTCCTTGCAAATAAATATTTTAAATTTAAAAAAGAAATTTAATAAACAGACAAGCGCAATAACTAGCTTTTTTTCATTTCCATTTGCTAGAATTGCATTTTGGGAAAGGGCACAATGACCATTTGGCCTATGACAAAATTCAACACCACTTCATGATCAAAAGCTGGAGAGACTGGGCACAGAAGGCTTATACCTCAACATAATAAAGGCAATATACAAAACTCCTAAAGCCCAAATCATACTCAATGGGGTAAGACTCAAGGAGTTCCCACTTGAAACAGGAACAAGACAGGGGTGTCCACTCTCACCACTGCTCTTCAACATAGCATTTGAAGTTCTAGACAATGCAATAAGACTGGAGAAAGGCATAAAAGGGATACAAATTGGAAAGGAAGAAGTAAAGCTATCCTTTTTTGCAGATGACATGATCCTATACATAACAGACCCAAAGAATATCAGTAAACTCCTGAAGGTGATAAACTCCTTCAGCAGAGTGGCAGGACACAAAATTAACACACACAATCAGTAGCCTTCCTGTATGCAGATGATATGCATACAGAAAAAGACATCAGAGAGACTGTCCTGTTTTCAATAGCCTCAAAAAAATCAAATACCTTGGAATAACACTAACCAAGAATGTGAAAGACTTGTATAATGAAAACATTGAAACACTCAAGAAGGAAATAGAGGAGGATGTGAAAAGATGGAAAGATATTCCATACTCCTGGATAGGTAGAATTAAAATAGTAAAAGTGGCAGTTTTTCCAAAAGCAACATACAGATTCAATGCCATGCCAATAAAAATTCCAGCCTCATTCTTTACAGACATTGAAAAAATAATCTCAAAACATATTTGGAATGGCAAAAGACCTCAGATAGCCGAATCTATCCTTAGTTTAAAAAAAAAAAAAAAACTTCTTCAGGTGGTATCACCATTACTGATCTAAAGATATACTACAAAGCCATAGTAACAAAAACAGCACGGTATTGGCATAAAAACAGACAGACAGACCAATGGAACAGAATTGAAGACCCTGCTCTACAATGTTCGCTGGTGTAAAGATAGAATCTTCAACAAATGGTGCTGGACAAATTGGATAAATACTTATAAAAAATGGAAATAGACCCACTCCTCTCATGATGCACAAAAATCAACTCCAAATGGACCAGAGACCTCAGCAATAAGACCTGAAACCCTGAAAACTATGGAAGAAACAGTAGGAGGAACAATCCATGAGATAGGGGTAGGGAAAAACTTCCTGAACAAACCTCCAGTAGCCCAGGAAGTGTAACAATCACTTAACCAATGGGATCTCATAAACCTTAAAAGCTTCTATAGACAAACATACCATACTCAGAGCCAATAGACCACCATCCAACTGGGAGATAATTTTTGCCAGCTGTAACACAGACAGAGGTCTAATATCTAGAACTCACAATGAACTAAAAAAAATTATAAAAATCAAACAGCCCTCTCAGAAAATGGGACATTGATCTTAACAGAGAATTCACAGAGGAAGAAACACAAATGGCCATTTCTCATTTAAGAAATTGCTCATCATCCTTAATCATCAATGAAATGCAAATCAAAACTACAATGAGATTCCACCCTACTCCAGTCAGAATGGCAATCATTAAAAACAACAATAGCTGCTGGAGAGGATGCGGGGGAAGGGGAGAAGGAACCCTCATTCACTCTTGGTGGGATTGCAAATTTGTACAACCACTATGGAAAGCAGTGTGGAGACTCCTGTATACAACGGATATAGATCTACCAATGGATCCAGCTATCCCTCTACTAGGCATCTACCCTCGAGATTTCATAACAGCACAGAGACATTTACTCAACCATGTTTATTGCAGCGCAATTCATAATAGGTAAGAATTGGAATCAACCCAGATGCTCATCTCTGGATGAATGGATATCAAAGTTGTGGTATATTTACACTATGGAATTCTACTCAGCTGAAAGGAAAAATTACATAATGAAATTTAAGGAAAAGTGGACAAACTTGGAGCAGAACATACTTAGCAAACTCACACAAGAACAAAGAGTCAAACGCCGCATATTCTTCCTCATATGCGGTCCCTAATCAGGTTAAGCTTAAACTCTAAGCAAACCTGACAGGTGAATTGAAAGACTGTAAAAGAGGATGGAAGGAATAGGGAGAGGAGGAGGGGGTACTTATACAATAAGCTAAACCAATAAGGAATCAATACCATAAAATCCTTACTTTCATACAGTAAGCTCCCGAGGAAGATGTGGGCATCACCTAATAAGAGGGGCCATGAATAGAAGGGGAGGAAGCCTAACCCCATGAAAAATTGATCAGACCTGCAACTCCCTGTCCCAGTTATTGGTTCCTTCCCACACTGCCCTGTGGCGCAAAGTGACCCACAAGGTCCCCAAAACATGACAGGCTTCTGTCAAAGCTCTTGCATACCTGCCCCAGGCCAACGGTAAGATCCTATTGCTGAAGAAACTGCAGAGTGTCATCAACCAACACCAAGAGATCCAACTAGATCCAGAATGGTAACCAGCTCCCAGATGGTAGCATGTGTAGTGCTACACGAGATGCCAGGGAAAATTGGTCAATGATATTTGGAGAAAGCAAAGACCACTGATATACAATTCAGATGGGTGTCCCAAGAATGCTGAACACTCTGATTTATGGGAGAGATCTTTGAGTAAAGAAGTGCTCACCTGTGCAATAGTAGTGCCAAAACCTAGGGGGGGGTAATTAACTGCTTTCAAATTGGTTAAGAGATCCACTCAGTGACAAGGAACCCTTAACTGGAATTGGGATTCAGGGAAAAATTCTATGGGGACCAAAAACCCAGGCTCCAAGGGGAAATTCCCACTGCCAGAGACTTATAGAGAGGCTACACCCATTAGAATCTTGCCAAAATAGCAGTTTGTCTCCTGTAACCTATACTGATCTCACTCTCCAATGGAGATTCAGTTTGTATTTTTCAGAAGGCAGCAAGAGAGCCGTGATCAACCCAATTCCACCAACAAGCCATGGGATGATGGCAAGAGACAAACCACCCCTGGTCTATCATATTAGGGCCCAAATGGAACCTTTGAGAGAGTGGCTTGATAAACAAGGGACCTACCTCCATAGCAAGTCAGATAACCCAGGATAGGTCAACGAGACAGACACCAGTGATATCCAACACAGTCCAAAGCAGAAGTCCAGAGACACTTGAGATCTCAACAATAAAGCAGAATGACTCAGGTAACTGAGCAGAAGAGGGGGTGGAAAGAATTTAAGAACCATGGTGGGGGAGAATATCCAAAGACACTGCACCCCTCAGCAACAACACACTAAGTGAAGGGGGGCTGGCTACCTCTTGTACAATTTATAACCCATGGACTGATCCAGTGTGCCCAACAAGGAGGATCCCCAGTGGATTGGGAATGGAGAAGAGGCAAATGGGGGTACCATCATAAGATTTGCTCATACAGTGTATCTAATTATGGATAATAAAGGTATCAATAAATAAAGATATCAATAAAATAGTGGAAGGTATAGAGATTTCCACATAATCCTGCCCCATGCCTACACAGCCTCTGCCTTTGCAAGTATCCCTTACTAGAGTGATAATTTATTACAATTAATGAATTATCACACAAAGTCCATCGTTTACATCAGGGCTCATTCCTGGTGGCAGACATCTGGCCCCAACATCACAATGTAATGTACTTTTTAGTACCGATATGAAACACAAGAGCACCTTTTTGAGAATTAAGTGAAACATAAAAAGAAAAACTACAAGTATTCAGAAATAATGTCAACCTCTTTGTGACTTTCCTTACAGTTATCTGTTGTCTGTACACATATTTATCCACATGTAGGTATTGACATATGTGTAAACATGGTCTTTCAACCTCTCAAAAATTTTTTTCTTGTCATGGAAAAATCTTCAAAGGCCATTTAAACTTGGTGCATAATTATTCTATAAGTGCAAGTGTTTCCCAATTCCTTTTTTTTAAAGAAACAATCAGGGTTTAGCTGAAGAGATGGCTCAGTGGTTAAATGTGCTTCCTGTGCAAGCATGAGGGTCTGAGGTGGCCTGAAACATCCTAAGTTCGAATCCCCAGACTCCATGTAACCAGCTGAGCATGACCACACATGTCTGAACCCCAGTCTGTGGGGGAGCAGCCCCCTGAGAATCACTGGACCTCCCAACCTGGAATCAGTATGACACTCTGTCACCAGGAAACAATGGGTGAGTGAGTGATAGTGGGGGACATCTGACATTTTCCGCTGCCCGCCACAGGCAAGCACACAGGGCACCGCACCGGCCATACATGTGTATATACCACACACCCCACACATGCTACACTCATTAACAAAGTAGGGTTAATGAGTAATCAAGCTCATCTTTTGCCTCACTTTCTCAGTGTTGATGCTCAGGGGAGCCATCCTGCACTTTCCACTCAAATAAGAAGTCAAGCCCTGGTGCTTCCAGAATCCCTTCAAAGAACTCAAGTCCCTTAACATCTCAGTTCTGCCTGATCGGTAGAACGCCAAGGCTGTCAACAGTGCTGACCAATTGGCACAGCTCTCACCTACTGGGTGAAGCGAGTGGAGAAGTGAAGAAAAGACCATTAGCTGTCATATTGTCATCACTATCATTATTCTACACCCACTCCAACTGCCCTGGAATATTCTGGAGGCTATTTCTAGGCTGATGGGTTGATGGAACCCCTCCTCAACAGTGGAGGCCTACGTACCCAAGTAGAGGGCAGAAGACCAACAGTGTCCCATTAGCATAGCTTCAAGAACAAGGTTTTCAGGCTGGAGAGATGGCTCAACGGTTAAGGCACTTGCCTCCAGTGTCTAAGGCCCTGGGTTCAATTCCCCAAGACCCACATAAGCCAGACCCACAAGGTGGTGACTCTGGTGCTCGTTCTCTCTCTCTCTCTCTCTCTCTCTCTCTCTCTCTCTCTGTATGTCTCTGCTTGAAAATGAATAAATAAAATATTTTTTTAAAAAAAGAACAAGGTTTTCAACACCACATATTAAAGACGTGGTGGCCATTAAGGTCCATCTGGAAAGACTCTGTGGTTCTATATGCAAACAAAGACCAGCCTGTTTCATATTTGACTGAAGCATCATCAGTTAAAGCAACAGCCCAGGCCAAGACCACCCCAGAAGGTACAAAGAAAGAGGTACGTTATCATGTACTGGCACCTCCTAGAGGGCAGAGTTGCCATTGAGTAAACCCCACAGCCTAATTGAACTAGAATTTCTGAGGTTTCTTTCTTAAACCATATTGCATTTTATCTGCCCACGGGCACATGGGGCTGGTGAGCAGAGGCTGAGTCTGTGAGTCACTGTGAAAGAATCCTTCCCGGACCCTTAGGAACTCCATCATTCTTCCCCATCCTATGAGAACTATGTGCACCTCACTCCCAAGCCTGCTGGGTCTCCCCCTCACTGACTCACCTTCCCCTTCTCACAGCTCCTTTTTGTTAGCAAGATAACGACAGGTAGAAAGTCATCACCCCTGCTTTGGGTATCAGAATTTTCAATGAATTTCCTGGAAATCTGGTGTCTAAAATCATGTACACTGAAAAAGAGAGTATGAGGATCCAAAGTCAATTTATCGTTTGCTTTTCCTCTTTGTTGGCTCCATGCTGTGGGTTTATACAGTCTCCCTCTCTCCCTTGGACCCGCAGTATATTAGAGCTGTCTCTGAGTCCCCAAAACACACCAGCTCACCAGATCCTCACACCACAAGATCAACACAAGACTGAGTCCATCAGCAATCTATATAGAAGAGGGAAGGACCTCCTAATTTGTTGTCAGTTAATGGTAGCTGGGAGAGGGGTTGTTTTCTTCAGTGATGTTACGCTGTCCATGCGTCAGTAAATAACCCCACAGCCATGTCCATGCAACCAGCTCTAATTAAACTCAGTGAGTCACCAAAAAAAAAAGACATGAAAATAGGAGGACTGTTTGGGAAGAAGCAAGGGTTCAGTAGGAGTGGGAGGAGGAGAAGACGGGGTAATAGAAGAACATGATCTTCACGTGTATATGTATGAGATTGTCAAAGAAATTTAAAAGAGCTAAGTGTGGTGGTGCATGCCTTTAATCCCAGCACTGGGAGACAGACGTAGGAGAAGGATCACTGTGAGTTCCAGGCCAGCCTGAGACTACAGAGTGAGTTCCAGGCCAGTCTTGCATTGAAGCTGTCTCTTTGTGTTTCTATGATCGTATTCTCAGGTATTCCCACTTGCCTTGATAGTTCAGTCTTTTTCACTAGTATCTCCTGTCCAAGTCTGTTTTCCATTGCTGTAACAAAATATACAAGCCTGAATATTATAAAGAATAATGACTTATTTAGCGCATGGCTCTGGGCCTAGAAGCCTGGGAGCGTGGTGTTGGGATCTTTGGGGATCTTGTGCTATCTTCTAGCTGTAACAACACATGGCGACACAAGTAAGCCAGAGAAAATTCACTTTTATAACAGAGCCACACCCTCTAAAGCCACTAATCTATGACCAGACCAATCTATTCACTGTGTAGTCTTCACGATCCAATTTCCAAAGGTCCACTTCCAATTCAACATATGAATTTAGGGATTAAGTTTCCAACACATGAAATTTGGGGGATACATTTGAACCATACCATCTTTATTTTATGTCCCTTTTATTGAACATATGTCACCTCCTGTTGCTTCTCTTTAGACATGGATATCCCATGTCCATAGCCAAGAGGGACAAAAGCGGAGGTTAGACGTCTTGGAGGAGCTCACAAGTGCCATTATCCTCAACAACTGTGGTGTGGAAATCCCTGAAGGACAGCTGCTTCTGGGCTATTTTGAATATGAGGATATAAGTCGAACAGATCTTATTTTTATTTTATTTATTTGAAAGCAGAGATAGATAAAAGAGACACAAATAGAGATAACGGGCATGCTAGGGCCTCCACCTGCTGCAAATGGGACTCAGATGCATGTACCTTTATGTGGGTACCGGGAAATTGAGCTCAGTCATTATGCTGGCCAGGCGAGCACTTTGACTAATCTCTTCAGCTCCTAGATCTTAGCCTTATTAGTATTGGTTACTTTTTAAAAAGTTGAATAATGCATCTAAATGTACTTGGCAACAGGACCCCGTAAATACTGTATCAACCAAAGAATTAGAATGGCTGTGCTAAAAACAGTCAAGTAAGCTATTCCCTAAACATCCAACTTGTATTTCCCTAGACCCAGGATTTCCACAAATTACTCTAGCTCTTCCTAACCTTCCACACTTCCAAGTCTTAATCAGGGCTGCGGTCAGTCTATCAGAGACACCTCAGGGCAAGTTTACCAAAGTCAGCAGGGGCAGGTTTATATTCTACTAAAGGTGGCTGACCAATGACAGACTCGAATGAAAGGGGTATGACAGTTTCCATTGATTTCCAACTTGACTTAGGACTTAGAATCACCTGTGAGGGGTTCTCCCAATTCAGTTGGCATCTGGGAATGCCAGGGAGAGATTATTTGGATTAGGCTGAGAAGAGAAGACTCACCTTTCTAGGGGAACCGGCTGAGTGCCAGCATCCTTGCTGCAAGCTCCATGTCTTCCCTGCCAGGATGAACTGTAGCTGAAATAAACCCTTCCTCCCTTAAACTGATCAACTGATTCAGGTATTTTTGTCCAAGCACTGAGAAGGTCACTAATATGGTAAGGATTGTGAATTTGTAATCAAAATGGTAAGTTTGATCAGTCCCTAAGCCCTTGGAGTCATGGCTCTCACTATAGTTTGCTCCCCATCTCTGCAAGCTATGTCGAGATGAGGGGGAACTTTAACTGAGGATGTCTGGCTGACTCCTTCCTGAGAACTCAAGTGGACAGTCATTAGCCACATCTTTGCTTCAATGCCTGCGTTACAGCATTATTGTTTCAGAATTACCTCCTCTGCTAAACATGGTACCTCTGTGTCTCCCAAGCCCCTTTAGGCGCTTGACAATCACCCTGTTTCAAACAGACATTAAGGTACGGCATATGAAAGGCATTCCCTCTAAGGCTGGAAAATAGGTGAGTGATAGAAGGAAGGGAAGTGAGCAAGACTCCAAAAATAAAATATGGTGAGGCTCCAAGGATTTTCTTCCCTGACAGGGCCACAGGTGAATAGAATGTGACTATGGACGAATAACGTGAGCCTCAGAAGGACCGTGTAAGTTCCTTGCTACTAGACATGAAAGTTGGTTTTTTTTTTCTCTGTTCACCATTCCCTGTGAAACCTGTGCCATCCCCCTAGGAAGTAAGGGAGTCAAAGACTTCACTTTCCTGAGGATTCCTTGTCTACCAGACAATGTGCTGAGTATTTCAAATGGTCTCATTTGATACTTGGAATTAGCCTATAATGTAGACAAAATTACTCTTAGTCTGTAGGTTGGAGGTGAGAGGGTCTCGTCGGAGAGATAAAGCAGCAGATGAGGGTGTGATCCTGGACTGTATTCTGAACCATAAGACACACCCTTGTGCATATATAACAACACATATACGTGCACATATATGTATTCACATCAACACTTGTATTCTTCTGTATATATGAGCAAGTGCAGGTGAACATACCATTATCAAGACATCTACATTAAAGATGAACCTGGGCTGGGGAAATGACTCAGTGGTTAAAGGCACTTTTTTGCAAAGCCTGCTGGCCCGGGTTTGAGTCACCATCAAGCCAGATGCACCAAGTGGCACATGCATCTAGAATTCATTTATAGCAACAAGTGGTCTTGGAATCTCTCTCTCTCTCTCTCTCTCTCTCTCTCTCTCTCTCTCTCTCTCT
>PVHP010014213.1:0-39534 GCA_004024765.1 Zapus hudsonius | reverse complement strand
TGAAGGGGAAGCTCCCAGGAACCACAGGCCTAAAGAGAGGCTCCACCCTTTAGAATCTCACCAAGTTAACAACATGTGTCTCATTCAACCTATGGTGATCTTGCTGTCCTTGGAGAATTTGTCTTTATTTTTCAGGAGGCAATGAGAACCTTGGACAACCCAAATCCACCACCGAGACCAGAATTGATAGCTGACTCCCGGGCAGGAGATGAATCCTCCCCTCACACATCAGCTAGGGCCCAGGTGAAACCACACAGGAAGTGGAGAGATGAGCAAGAGTGCTGCTTCCACGGTGAGCCCGACCACCTGCGCCAGGGTGATGGAGACAGACACTGAGGACACTCACTATGCTCCAAAGCAGAATTCCAGAAGCTGCTAAGAGCTCAATATGAAAGCAGACTTAAAATTCACCCACCATGGCTCACAGAACTTTGCGGAAGAGGGGGAGATAATAGTGTAAGAGCCAATGTGGGGGGAATATCCAGAGGCATTGCTGCTCCCCCCTCAATAACTAACTGCTGCTCCCACAACTCATAGCCCTCCATTCTATGGAGCACTCCAGCAGACCCTCAGTGGAATGGGGACAGGGAGGAGGGAAACGGTGGTATCTATACATAAACTAACTGTACATAAAAAGTTTCTATTTATAAACAAAAAAAAGAATGAATGAATACTATTTGAAGAAGTTTTTACAGAATTCAAGAAAAAAGAAAGGTGATTAAAATCTAAAATCCTTTCGAACTTTAATACTTTGTGACTGAAATATCTCCCAAAATTCTTTTAACTGTAGATTTATATATCCATTTTCTAATATCTATCAGAGAAATACACTTATTCTCTTTACCAAGGAGAGAATACAACTTAAGTCTATTCTTCGCATCAGTATTTTTCCTCACAACCACGATAGCAAATTATACTTGTTACTGCTGTGTGTGTTGTGTGTGCTAGACAAGCAACTTTTTTCATCTTTACGGTTTGCTGGTTTTTCATCCTACAATTTTCCCATTAAATACAACACACACTCCTGGAAGGAGAGCTGTGGAAGGTTATCAAGTCTTTCAAAGTCCCATCAGTTGAGGAAATACAATTGAGAGCTTGGTACTCAATAGATTACACTCTAATAATGCTCGACTTTCTAATAAGAAAGCCTGAAACATTTACAAAATGGAACCAGCAGTGACTGCTGGCAACCCAATTTCTTCTAATCCCAAATTTCTCTACACAGCCTGGACAGGTGCAGTACTACAGTCCAGTCACCTGGACTTAGAATTCAGTGATCCTAAAGGAAGTCATCTCGTGTAAACAGAGCTTTCAATTTCAGAATTAAGACCTTGCTTTCCCTTTTCTATTATTCCAGCCCACCTTCGCCTTGCCACTTACAATTAGCTCTCCTCAAAAGGCTCCTATCAGATTACACTACCTTTGCACTAACAGGAATAACTAGCATTTATGTATTAGATGGTTATGCACTCTGCATTCTGCAAATATGAAGTCATTTAATTCCCTAACGACCAGCAATGGTGCTGTCCTCCCCACCTGAAACTAATTTCTTACAAGAATTTGCAAAAATGCAGCAGAACAAAAATTCTAAACCAAGTCCCTCTCTTTTATGAACCCTGCTAAGCTGTACTGTGTGTACATAACAAAATAAAGCAGATCCAGAACTTCAAGTCACTCATCCATGCCTTGCTGGGTCCTGCTGTGATAATCTTGCTTTCACTGTTGTACAACTCAACCCATTCTCCTTTTTTGTAAAGTAAAGCATTCTTACTCTCACACTTAAATCTCTGGTGCTTTGGGGGTAAAAGTCCAAACACCCATTGCCAATAGGCCCTACATGATCTGGCCTCCAAGACCTTCCTCCTCCCAACCCAGGCAGGAAATCATAACTTCACACCAATTTAGACATCATTCAACTACCACTTGACTTTGGACCTCACTGCATTGACTTATTCCTTGCTCCAATGATGGAGTGAAGAAGGCTTTGTGCCCAGGACTTTAAATTACTGGTTATTTTTACTGCTTTTCAAACTGTTCTGACACTTTTCCCAGCCAGCTGTCACTTTTTCTTAGGAGTGGACTTACCTGCAGCACATTTAATTTTCTTCCCAGGTACAAATAGATACACTCCTTACCCAGGCTTTACAGAAAATAGTTCTCACCAGTGAAAGTGATTCTGTCCTTCCAATGAAATTCTAACATTTCCTAATCAAATCAATATCCAATTCCCCCCACCCTGAGGATCCATCAACAGGTAATGAAATAAATTTTTCAATCTTTCCTGACATGAAGGATGTGGGGGGGGGGGCACAGTCCAAAGCTTTAAAGCTTTCAACTAACACTGCATCTCCCCCCCCCGCACCCCTTTAAAGAAAACTTGATCCCACCCAATTCCAACTTTAAAACAAGACTTCATTCATTTGCCCCATTTGAAATTGACCTACCCTCCTGGACTCCAGCGTCTCTTTCTTTTCTGAGCCAGAGGGTGACTTGGCCCAGAAGAAGCCAATCAGAGGCAAGGCGGCGAGCTGGGATCCGAGGTGCTGGCGGCCCAGGAGGCCCCCGTGGCGGTGGCGGTGGCGACAGCAGGACAGCACCAGCCCCAGCGACAGGAACAGCAGCACGCACAGTAGCAGCTCCTTGTTGGCCACGGTGAAGTCTCCGCACTTCTTGTAGAAGTAGGTGAACGTGGCGATGCCCAGGAAGGTCCACATGGTGGCACGGTCCGAGGGTGAAATCCTTCTTTTCTTCTTTTTCTCCCCCACAGTCTGCTTTGATGCTTCAGAACGTGAGCAGCCCAAGACTTTCCGCGCGGGGCAGCCGCGGGGCTCGGGTCGCGGGGGTCGCGCGCGGGCTGGACCGAGGAGGGCGGCAGTCGCTGGAGAAGTGAGAAGGGGTGCAGCACCCGCTCCGCCCGCCGATCAGGGCGTCATTCCGGAGCCATGTTCCTCCCGGTGATGCCGGCGGGGGCCGAGCGCGCGCGCACGCGCTCCAGGGGTCCCTCGGGGAGCCTCGCCGCTGGGGACGGCGACCCACGCTCCCGGGTGGGCCCGCGCCGGAGCGGCTCTTTCGAACAAAAGACGGCCTGCCCGCCCGCCTCGGGGGTCTTCCGGGGCCGGACAGCGCGGGCTTCCCCGCCGGATCCTGTCGGGGTGACGCTTAGACCACAGCGAGGCGTCCCCACGGCCCCGCCACCCGCGTCCCGCGGCTCTTCCAGTAACCAGAGTAACGCCCCGCGTCCTTATGCCGCCGCCCGGCAGCCCGCGCCTCACCGCCCGCGCCGGCTCCGCCCCGGCCGGGGACCGAGGGGCGTGGCTCTGGTGATGGGCCCGCCCCGCGCTCAAGCCCCGCCTCCGAGCCGCCTCTGACCAATGAGAGCGCGCACCGCGCGGTAGGCCGAGATGGCGCTATGGTGCGTTCGACCAATGGCGAGCGGCTTCCTCCGCGCGGCGACTCCCGGACAGGCGCTAGGGCGATGTTGCGTGTGTAGGGTGGGGGGCGTGAGGTGGGCGCCCGGCCCTGATGGGCGGGTGGGGCGGTGCCCGGGAACGTGCCTGGGCGCCGGCCCCGCCCCCGGGTCCTCCTTGGCGGCTGGGGCGCGGTCACGCGGGAGCGTGTCCGTCTCTACCCGAGGGACGCGGCCATCGAGGCGAGCGACGAGCCGAGACTGAGTGGAGGACGTGACACTCCGGCGGAGTGACGGGATCGTGGGCGTGGGCTGAGCGAGGGGACACGCTACGGCCCCTCCTGGGCACAGAGAGACCGACGTGCAGAAGACCTGGATCCGGGCTCTGGGCATGGCCTTTCCTTCCCAGACCCACACTTAGCAGGCTTTAAGGGTCCCCTGGCCGCTTCTCACCTGATGTGCTTTGTCTGCTAATAAAATGTTAGCAGAACTCTCGTGGGTATCCCAGGTGCCCTAAGTGCCCCGAGAGGCGACAGGTGAGCGGCAGTCTGTTGACATGGCGCACTAGCTGTCCTCTTAGAACAACCTGCAGGGGAGATCACCTGAATTGTAACCTGGACAAACAGTTCATGGAACAAAATATAGGTGCCAGAAAGGCAGGCTTTGTTATAGAATGTTGAAACTTCTAACCTCTTGGCCAGTTTCATCTGCTAATGTTTGTCAGAACAGGAAACACTTGACCATTGTAGTCAGCCACAGGCCATTGGGATGAATCTCAAAACCAGGCACAGTTATGGGAGGAAAGGATTTATTGAAGCTACAGATCCAGAGGAAGTTCCATAATGGAGAAAGAGGCTTGGCTCCCTTTCACAGGTCCAAGCAGAGAGAGAAACCCATCACCAACACCACACACACAAGCAAAACAGGCAGGAGGCTAAGGGAGAGAAATCTGCCCCTTTATGTAGCCTTAGGTTGGGGTCTTGCAAACCTACCCCAGACTTAATGGCTTCCTGAGTCTCTGGAGTTTCCTTCCTGCACAGCCCACACAGGAAAGGATGTTTTACTTCTAGCTTCTTGGAGCTTCTTTACATCCTGCCCCCTACTGAGAGGCTGCCTTCCTGTAACCATCCTCAGAGACCCACTCAAGATTACTAAAAATGTCAAGCTGACAGTAAAACTTAACCATCACAACCATCAAAAACTGTGGATGAGGAGAATGATTTTCTTAAAAGAGGTTTAGTGGTGCTCTAGCTTGGATCTGGAATGTCTCCTGAAGGCTCTTGTGTTTAAAGCTTGATGGCCAGTCTGTGGTGCTGTGGTGGGGCCTACAGGAAGTCACTGGGAGTGTGTCCTTGAAGAGGACATTGTGATCTCTATTCCCCCACCCCCCTTGAAACAGGAGAGGGCAGCTCTGCTCTTGGCAAGCTCCATTAAACTAGATTCTTTCCTTGGAAGAGGTAAAGAACAAATCGTTCCTGATTGGTCAATCCCAAGACCGGTGGGAGAGAGGAATGCATGTGATAGGCTTTATTAAACAGGATTCAGAATACAGCAAAGACAGAACAGGCAGGCTTAATTACAAGCAACACAGCAACCCCATTAGGAATGGGGGGAGCCCCAAGGTGGGAACTCATCTGCAGGCTACATTTTGGGGGTGTAAGGATGTTGAGATTGTTTTACCTACAATTGAAAATGCCCTAAACTAATTAATTATCTAATTGAGAATTCTTTAGTGGTAACCAAAAATCCTTAGTGTTGAGGAGGGAACAGGGCAGGCTGATCACAGAAGCCTATTCACACATGCCTTTTCCAAAGAATCCAACTCCTTAAGGAATGAACCAAGTCTCATTCATAATTATCTACTCAGCATTTGGTAGATATTAAGCATTTTCTCAACGTATTGGATACAACCTATCATGCCTTGTCATTTTTTTTTGCAACAAACAAAGCTATTCCCTTCTTCCTAGTGTTTTTATTTATAACGCATTATGTGGGAGCTGTCAGTTTTTTGCTCAACATTCACCTCATCCAGTGGCCTTGAATTCTGGGTATTCCATTGCTCAACATCTCTCAGCACTTCTCGTGTTTTGCCAGCTAATAGTGCCAGTTACATCAATTTGGAACATTATTTTCATTTTCCTTTTCTCCTTGAATACTGTTCATCAAGTCATAATTAGAGTGATGGCCATTCCAGTTCCATGTAATAAATATGGGTCTAAGTGTGCTTGGATGGTATTCAATAAAGCAAGGCACAGAGCAAAGTTCCTGTCATTTTAAAATCTATAGTTTAATTTGAAGACAGCAGTCAGTCACTAAAGCTGCCATGTGTATCAAAGAACAAAAAAGACAGGTGTTTCTCTAGAGAGTAAGAAGCTATAAACTAAAGCAGGGGTCCAGGAAGGCCTACTAGATGGGGTGAACTTGTCTGCTGAATGTGTTAGCTAACTTTTTTTGATCACTATGACCAAATACCCAAGAGAAACACTGAAAAAAGAAATGATTTATTTGGCCTCGATTACAGATTGCAGTCTGTCCATTTGATTGTTTCTGGACCATAAAGAGACCAAGTGTGTTGCCAGAACAGAGAAGCAAAGTTGCTCACTTCATAGTGGCCAGGAAGCAGACAGGAGGATAATCTTTCCTTCAGGGATATGCCCCCAGTAGCCTACTTCCTCCAGCTAGATTCCACTTCCGAAAATTTCCAGCAGCTCCCAAAACAGCCATCTGCTGGAGGCCAGGTGTTCAATAGGAGCCTCTTAGGGGACAATTTAAGGATTAGTGGGAATAAGCAGTGTGTCCTCTGCCACATCAAAGATCACACCTTTCATTTCTTTTCCTCTTTCTAACAGTAGGTTTCCCCCTCCTAACACAACACTTAAGCATGAGCCAGCAGTACGAGATTTTCATTGTTGATGACAGTGTGACTGAGAAGACAAGAGTTCCACTCTTCTGTAGGCTCATTTGATATCTCTGCATAAGCCTGTGTTCTGCTTTGATAATGTTGAAGTTTACATCTAAAAGGTTTTCATGTCTAAACCTAAGTGTAACATAGTCTTCCACCTTTAGGACACACTTCATTTTGTCAACCATGTGGCAGTATATTTTGAACTAGCCTTCCCTTCCTCAACCATTCCTCCTCTTAGTACTGCAAGGCTTTGGGTCTTGTCTCTGTGACTTGGTGTTCAAGCAGGAGCTATTGATACTAGTTGGAATTTCACCTCGTGCAGAATGAGGAAAAGTCTAAGTACTTCTTAATATAATTCATCCCAAAGTGACTCTCAGCTGATCAAAGCCAAAGGCAGTAGGATGGTGTGGTAGTTTGAATGTGGAGTGTCCCCCATAGCCTCATGTGTTTGTGATTAAGCTTGAACCATGCCTGCTGGAGCCTTTGAGAGGTGGAGCCTTGCTGGAGGAGGTACATTGCTGAGGGTGGGCTTGAGATTTTGTTTCCCAGCTCCAAGCCCAGTAGATAGACTACATCCCCCTTCTGCTGATATGTGACATTGTGAGCCAGCTTCCTGATCATACCATGCTTCCCCTGCCATGATGAAACTTGGCCCTGAAACTGTAAGTCAAAATAAACCCATTTCCTCCGTAAGCTGTTTTTGGTAAGATGTTTTTGGTTTTTTTTTCAGAAATGACAAAGTAACTGCTACAAAAGGTTAAAGATTATCCTCCCCCCCCCAACGGCCTTCAATAAAAGTTTTGGTAATATTAATGCATTGGCCTTGCATTAACAATGTTGTCACATGCTTTTTGTTTTCTCTCCGCCACCAAGAAAATACTCAACAAAATGTTTTCATTGGAGTAACTTAAACTGATAAAAAATTTCTGGATAACAGTTAAGTCATGTGTCTTTAATTCCAAAGATGGTGACTTGCTGGGGAGATTGCTCAGTGGTTAGAGGAGGTGGCTTGCAAGTCCTGCTCATCTGAGTTTCATTCCCCAGTACCCACATAAAGCTAGGCACAGAGTGTCACACGTGTCCACGTGTTTGTAATCCCAACATGTCTGTGGCAATGAAAGGCAGAGTCAGGAGACCCTGGAAGCTCCCGGGCCAGCTAGGCTGGCACACACATGGTAGAAACAGCAAGGGAGACCCTGTCTCAAAAAGAAGGCAGAAGGAAAACTGGAGCGATGGCTCAGCTATCCAAGGCATTTGCTTGCAAAGCCTGATGGCCTGAGTTCAGTTCCACAGTACACACATAAAGCCAGATGAACAAACTGGCACATGTACCTGTACCTGGAGTTCATTTGCAGTGACAGGAGGTCCTGGTACTCCCATCCCCCCCCTCTTTCTCTGCTGGAAAATAAATGAAAAAATATTTTTTGAAAAAGAAGACAGAAGGAGAGGACAAACACTCTGAGGTTGCCTTCTGACCTCCACATGCATTATGGTGTGTGCACCTGTACACACACATACAAATAAACAATGATGGTGGCTGGGGATATATCTCAATTAGTACATAAGATGCATGAACCAGGGGTTTGACCCCTAGTACCTCATCAACTGGACTGCTGGTGCATGCTTATAATCAAAACACTGAGGAGGTTTTCAACAGGAAGATCAGAAGTTCAAGGTCATCCTCAATAAGTAGTGAGTTTGAGGAGATCCTGGAATGAATGAGACACAGTTTCAAAAACACAAAAATAGTCACAAGTGCAGTACAAAACAAATACCCACAAAAAGAGGAGGAATACTCACCTGTTCACAGCAGCATTATTTTATTTTTAAATGAAATTTGACAGTACTAATTGAAGTAGATCCTCAGCTATTATTTCATTTTTCATTTTGAGAAAATGTCTCACTAAGTTGCTAACACTGGACTTGAACTCACTCTATAGCCCAGGTCAGCCTGGAATTCATGATCTTTCTGCTCAGACTCCTAAGTAGCTTAGATTACAGGACTGTGCCACCAAACTTGGCAACAGCATAATTTTTATTAGTAAGTAGTTAGAAATGCTAATACTACAATAATTACTATGGCATATCCATTTGGTATATTATGAAGTCATTAAAACAACCTTATAATAATATTTTACAAAAAGTAAAATGACAAATGAACAAGTAATAAGGAAAAATCAAGGTGTAATACTATATATCTTCTATATGATCCAATTTTTTAAATGCATTTTTGCTTAGAAAAGAGGCTATTGGAAGAGTCCTCAGAACTTTGATGGGGAGTGATCGCTGTCAAAAATTATGAGTCAACTGGAATGGGGTACACGCCTTTAATCCCAGCTCTCAGGAGGCAGAGGTAGGTGGATCACCATGAGTTTGAAGCCACCCTGAAGCTACATAGTGAATTCCAGGTCAGCCTGGGCTAGAGTGAGATCCTACTTAAAAAAACAAAAGAATAATATTAGTTCTATTTTAGGGAAGAGTCAGGCATGATGGTGAATGTCTTTAATTGTAGCACTTCGCAAGCAGAGATAGGAGGATTGCCATGAGTTCAAGACCAGTCTGGGACTAGAGAGTGAGTTCTAGGTAAGCCCGGGCTAGAGTGAGACTCTACCTTGAAGCAAGCAAAATCAACAAAAAGAAGTAGATGGGAAAAGAAAGATACTTCCTTCATACCTGTGACTTCTGAGGGACCTCAACTCATTCACTGCCTGCCAAATCTCACAATGGAGTAATGAATCTGAATCTGGAACAGGTTTGAACCTGTCCTACACGATCTTGAGCTCAAAGCCAAGGATTTAACCTCTATAAAATTGTGAATTATGGGGTCATTGTAAGAGCCTTCAGGATTAGGGCAAAAATATAGGCAGCTCCCATCACAGCTGCCATCACTTCCAAACCAACCCAGATCTGTAGGCTGAACCAAGTAAAGATGATGGAGCCCGAGGAGATACTGAGATTATACAGCCTCACTAGATTTCAGGAATTGAACTCCTCAACCCAAACCAATAAATACAGCCAGGCTCCAGGTTGAACAAGCAATCCATCCCTGCACTTGAGGAATTTACAGTCTACCTGGAAGCTCATAAATGGGCATTAGCATGAAACATATGAGCCCATGGTACCCACTCAGTATCTGTTGATACCACTACCTACAGAATGTCAGGTGTTAGGGCTTGGGAGCTTGGGATTTCTTTGATCATTTAAAAAATATCTATTTATTTGAGATTTTATATATATGCATATATATATATAATCCTCAAATAGATATATTTAATCTCAAATATATATATAAAATCTCAAATAAATAGATGAGAGAGAGAGAGAGAGAGAGAGAGAGAGAGAGAGAGAGAGAGAGAGAGATTGCCAGGGCCTCCATCCACTTCGAACAAACTCCAGAAATATGTGCCACCTTGTGCATCTGGCTTCATGTGGGTACTGGGAATTGCACTGGGGTCCTTTGGCTTTGCAGCAGCCCATCATAACCTCTGAGGCATCTCTCCAGCCCAGAGCTTGGGATTTTACAAAGCAAACCTACCCCACTTTAATCTGTAGTCGTCTCAAGCACCTCCAATCATTAAATGATTTGTTTGGCTTCCACAGAGTATACACTCCTGGAGCCTTCGAAGAGGACGGTAATCACACAAGATATTTCCTCCAACTACACCTTCCATACATCGGCCCTCCCATGGTTGCATGACCTCCGCTAAACACAGTCAGTTACAATGAAAGTTTATACTGCAGGAAAGAAATAATATAAACCCAAATACAGAAAAAAAAAGTTGGCCCACTAAACAATGTAACTCATTATGGACAATAAAAAAATAAATAAAAAGTAATGCTAATTTTGTAACTACCATGATGTTAAGATGTGAGCCTGGCTGAGACAAGGATGTCAGACCAACACTAAAGGAGCATAGTCACAGAGCCATCTCTACTACCTTCCACCAGGAAGAAACTTCTATAGCGCTAGAGAGTCTATTCATTTTTTAAAATATATTTTATTTATTTGCAAGCAGAGAAATAGAGACATGGGGGAGAGGGAGAGAGAAAGTGCGTATGGGCACACCAGGACCTCCAGCCTCTGCAAATGAACTTCAAATGCATGTGCCATGTTGTGCACCTGACATACGTGGGTACTGGGGACTCAAACCCAGGTTGTTAGGCTTTGTGGGTAAGAGCCTTAACCACTGAGCAATCTCTCCAATCCAGGATACTCATTTTTTTAGACCCAACTTGGATGACATGGGTTGTGAGAGTTCATCTTTATCTTAGGTGTTACAATGCAGACTTCTTGCATGCCCTTGCCAGGCTGCACAGCAGCTAGGGAGTGACTAAGCTTCCTGCTACTTTTAAATACAACTCTCCACCCCATTTTGCATGTGTGCATATGGGCATGTTTGTGTGTAGACATACACACATGTATGTGCGGGTACATGTGCACATGTGGGCATGTGAAGGCCAGAGGGCAAGGCCCACTGTCTTCCTCTATCACTCTGCACCTTATATTCTTGAGACTGTCTCACACTGAACCAGAGCTCATCAATTTAGCTAGACAAGCTAGCAAGCCCTGGGGATTCTCATCACCAACTCCCTAAGGCTCTTTCTTTAAATAAGGAAAATGCAAGTCTCCCCTTTGATTAAAAAGAAAGTGAGCCTGGCATGGTGGTGCATGCCTTTAATCCCAGCACTCAGGAGGCAGGGGTGGGAGGATCACCATGAGTTCAAGGCCATCCTGAGATTACATAGTAAATTCCAGGTCATCCTGGGCTAGAGCGAGACCCTACCTCGAAAAACCAAAGTGAAGTAAGTCATTTGTAAATACGGATATTTATTTATGTGCTGCTGGATTCCTTATGCCAGCAACAAAAATAGAAATCTTCTCATAGAGTTTAACAACCTCCTTGTGATCAATGGAATTGAAGTAAAGACATGATGGGCACAGGAGGTCCCGTTGGCAGGTTTTTAGTCTCAAAAACCAAAGAAAAATGAACTCGGGAGAATATTCGAGGAAACTTTTATTGACTTTGGAGGGGGAAAAAAACAGGGCAGGCAAGCTGGTTATCTTGGCAGCAAGAGGAAGGCATAAAATTACAATTTCTGAATTGTAGGTCAGGAAAACGGGCAGACTCGGTGATGGAAGGCTTCCAGAAAGTTCCTGGAGAGGGCACTCTTAAGAGGCGAGAATGCCCATCTACTGACAGGTTTAGGATTTGGGCTGTGGAAGAATGTTGAGATCAGGCTGTGCCCTGCTTGAAGTTACTCCAGACTGTGTCAATAATGGCTATTTTCAGACTGTTACTTTGCCTTGAGGGAATACAGTCTATACATGGTTCTTGACTCCATATTGAGGGTGGAGATAATGCTACACACAGGTGGCCACACAAACTGCAGACACCACATGCAGACATCACACACTGATAAATGACTTGTTCCCAGGATGAGAAAGGGTGCTCCCCTATGAATCTGTTGGAGTGAATTGGGTCTAATGGGGCACATGAGTATATTAAATTCATATCAGGAAACCAGGCCAAGGACTTACAGAACACACCAGACCAAGGCAAGAATATAGCTCCCTCACCTGGACCCCATAAAGACCCCCAGCACTATGACATCATCAGACCACCTGATTTGTGCATCCAGGAACTCTGGTTCAGCTGTTAGGTGTACCAGCTGCTGTCTGCCCATCTGACCTGCCCTCCATCTGGACTTGGTCCTGCCCTTCAGGGTGCCTCCCTTCTACAGCTCAGCTCTCACCCTGCGCAGCCTCACTTGGTCCGCTGCAGCTCCTCCAGCTTCTCCTGCAGCAGAGTATCTCATCAATAGACTTTCTCATCTCCATTCGTGGCCCAGCTCTGGCCTCCAAGGTCTCCTTGACACTCCTTGTCCATTTAACCCATTGTAGTCCATCTTATTTCCTTGAAACAGAGTCTCTCACTGGACCTGGAGCTTGTCACTTTTCAGCTGTTTTTATCAGTGATCCTTCCGTCTCCACCCTGGGTGTATAGGCATGAACTGCCACATCCATCTTTTTATGTGGGTTCTGGGAATCAAAGTCAGGTCTTCATGCTTGCAGAGCAAGTGTTCTTACCCACTGAGCCATCTCCCCAGATCTGGCAAATCCATCATTTAATTATTCCTTGTCCTGAGGGAGTACATTTTAAGATAATCTAGGCAATATTACATGACACACAAAGGTAGAAAGATGCATAAGTGGGATTGTGTTAAAGCCAAAGATATTCAATAATGTTTTCTTTTTCTGAAAGCAGAAAATTACCCCTAAATACTCCTTAAATACCTTTATTAGTTCCTGCTTCTTTCTAATCATATAACAATGCAAAAAGATACAACTGCCTGGCCAGTTGTTGGGGTGTCACGGACCCCTGGCCCCCTGCAGGTAGCCCAAGTCTCACCGGCCAGCAGGAGAAAGGGCTCAATCGGGGAGAGGTGAGGTGACAGTCAGACAGATACACGGAACCAGGAGAAATGTCATTTTATTTGAGCACCCAAAGCCCTTTTATAACCCAAGGCTGCATTGTTCAGCCTATTTCTCTCAAGCAATAGGATTCAAACTTTTTGGCAGGAGCCAATCAGCAGAGTACAGCAGAGCAAAGTACGCCTCCTTAGGGCTCATTATTTTACAGCCAATCAGCAGGGTAGTTACATCATTTTCAGGAGGTGGGGTTATTGTCAGTAAAATGAAACTCAGCAAGCAGGAACAAAGCTTATCAGCTACATTGAATTCAGCAAGCAGGAACAAGGCTTATCAGCTACTCCATATTCTAAAACTTAGCTTAAGGTTGCTCAGTTAGGCTGGGGCCCAACAGCCAGTATCAGCTGCACCATGAGGAAAGAATAAATAATCCTCCTGCAGCTCAAATGCACACCAGTTACAGCCCTTTGCAGCAGCCATAACTAGTTCCATAGCTCCACATTCCTAATATGCAGCTCTACTTACTCTCCATAAAATACATTGTAAATCCAAGAATAATCCTAGGCAACTCAGAGGAGTTCTGACCAGTTTATATATCTACCCTTTTCACTAGCAGGAGATATAAAATAGGATACATCTAAAACTTTCAAATGCATCAGCTCCACAAAACAGATAATGACATCAGTTATCACATCCATAAACCAAGCATACAAAAAGGCAAAATAAAACTTTCAATCCTGGAGTTAAGAAGCTTCAGTGTCCAAAGGCAAACTCCTGAATTAATAGGCTGACTGTCAGAAAAAGAATCCAGTTTCTTACTCAGCAAAAAGAATGTCAAAATTCTAAAGTGGAATTCAGAATCCTTTCTCCGATTCTGGTCATGTTCTAGACAATGAAGTCATCTCTAGAAACTTCTTGGCTGAACAAACATTAGAACATATTAATCACTACAGTACACAACCTCTTGGTACAATGATTTCAAATACTATCATGCTTTTAAATTATTACAATTACTTCGGGAGAACAAAAACACCACACTACGTTTATAGTCTTACAGGAAATATTTATGAGTCTGTCAGGAATGATGCTCTTGAACAAATTTTAATGATACTACAACAGTCTCTAGATGCATGTGGCTACTGAGCAGGAAGCTAGTGCTGAGAAGTTGGATTTTAAATTTAATATTAAATTAAATTTTAAATTTAATATTCAGGTGACCTGAATATTTAAATAGCTACATATAGTTAAGAGTCTGTAGTATGAGCATCACAATTCTAGATGCTACAAAAGTTAAATTTTAGTGACTAGGGTTGGAGAGATGGCTCAGCAGTTAAGGCACTTGCCTCCAGTGCCTAAGGCCCCGGGTTCAATTCCCCAGGACCCACATAAGCCAGAACCACAAGGTGGTGGCCCTGGCACATAGTCTCTCTCTCTCTCTCTCTCTCTCTCTCTCTCTCTCTCTCTCTCTCTCTCTCTCCTTGAAATGAATAAATAAAACATTTTTAAAAATTTTAGTGACTAAAATGCTTTTTAAAAATGAATCTTCTTTTTTTTAAGTAGCTAGGAAATCACATTATTTAATGAAAAATACCTTTTCTAGATAAATTTATGAGTCTAGTAATAATTTATCTCCTCATTCACTGACAATCCCAATGTCCAGTTCTCACATGTCCTGTTGCTTACTGATGGGATTACTCTCTGTATTTTCCATTAAAACTATTCCTACCCTAATTTAAAATGTTAAAATAATAATAATTTCTCCTTTTTTCACCAGCCTTGGTGGTATCTCTCACTGCACCATGGGTTTTCCCATCCTATAAACTAGAACGTTCAATTTTTCCAAACTTTCTGGCAAACATTTCAGAGACACTTTAGACGCTATGATCAGGGAACACTTTAATTAGAATAGTCCAATAAAGAGAAAAGAAAAGCCACCAGGCCCTGGGACTCAGGAAGAATGGGAGAAGGAAGGGATGAAGGCCATTTTCCCTAAACAGCTCTCATGATGAAAGCCCCCCACTTCAGGAGACTTGAAAGGCTTTTCCATGTGTATCTTGCGATGCTGACTAAGGTAGGCACTTCTGCTGAAACGTTTCTCACAGTCAGCACACGTGTAAGGCTTCTCTCCCAAGTGGGTCCTCTGGTGCCTGATCAGGTTGAAGCTTTGACTGAAGCACTCACCACAGTCAGGGCATCTGTAAGGCTTCTCTCCTGTGTGTGTTCTTCGGTGAATGACCAGGGTGGAGCTCTGGCTGAAGGTTTTCCAGCACTGGGAACACCGATAAGGCTTTTCTCCAGTATGTGTTCTCTGATGTCTAATGAGATGGGAGCTAAGGCCGAAACTCTTTCCACATTCACAGCATTTATATGGTTTCTGTCCTGGAAGGACTCTGCTCTCTAGCCCACTGTAACTAGGATGCACACTTTCTTCAGAGTTCCCATAGAATGGCTCTCCTGTGTGTGTTTTTTGGTGTGTTATAAGGTTTGAACTTTGACTAAAAGTCTTTCTACATTCTGGGCAATCGTAAGGTTTTTCTCCAGAATGTATTCTCTGGTGCTTTATTAGAGTAGAGTTACAACCATAGCTTTTCCCACACTCCAGACATTTGTAGGGCTTCTCACCTGTGTGTGTCCGCTGGTGGCGGATCAGGCTGGAACTCTGACTGAAGTTCTTTCCACAATCAGGGCATCCATAGGGTTTTTCTCCAGTGTGAGTCCTCTGGTGCTCTAGTAGAACATAGCTGTGACTGAAGCCTTTTCCACACACGGGACACTCATACGGCTTTTCACTGGTGTGTGATCTGTGATGCTGAGTGAGGTGAGAGCTGCTACCGAAGCTCTTCCCACAGTCAGGGCATGTATAGGGTTTCTCTCCTGTGTGTGTTCTCTCGTGGATAGTGAGATGGGAAGTATTGCTGAAGCTTTTCCCACACTCATTACACCTGTAGGGCTTCTCCCCTGAGTGTGTTCTTAAGTGTTGAGTCAGGTGAGAACTGTTACAAAAGCATTTGCCACATTCGGTGCATTTATAAGGCTTTTCTCCAGAGTGGGTCCTCTGATGAGTACGCAAGTGAGAATTACTGCTGAAGCTTTTCCAACAGTCAGAACATTTGTAGGACTTTTCTCCACAGGATGGGTTCCGCTGAACAGAGGTGTTGGCATGTTCTCCTGGATCCCGTTCTCGATGCTGGGATGTTTCCTCTTTGTTCCCTGTATAATTTCCCCAAATCTCAGACTTGCTATTACTTTCAGAGGAATCATGGCACCAAATCTCATCTTGGGACCATGTCAATGACATATCTTCTGCATCATCATGCTTACAGTTCTGTGGCCCTTGTCTTTGAGACCTTTTTGGAGTTCTTCCTTTAAGCTTATTTGCCATAGGCTTGTTTTGAACACTTCCTAAATTATTCTTACTTTCATCTCCTGCAAGAATAAAAAAAGAGGGTAGGGGCTGAGAATATGGTTCAATGGTTAACGGTGTTTGCTTGTAAACCATACCTTCCTGGGTTGGCCTGGCGGAGATTCCCTAGTACCCAGGTAAAGCCAGATGCACAAAGTGGCACATGTATCTGGAGTTCATTGGCAGTGATAAGAAGCCCTGGTGTACTTGTTCATTCTCATTCTCCCCCTTCTCCCCTTCCCTCCCTTTCTCTCTATCCTTACAAATATATATATATATATATATATATATATATATATATATATATATATATAAAGAATTTTAAAGCCTCTCACTCCCTTTCCTAGGCCTGCCCATCCCTCACTCCCTATTTTTTAAATTGATTTTTTTTTTTGGTTTTTCAAGATAGGGTCTGTCTCTAGCTCAGGCTGACCTGGAATTCACCATGTCGTCTCAGGGTGGCCTTGAACTCACAGTGATCATCCTACCTCTGCCTCCTAAGTTCTGGGATTAAAGGCGTGAGCCACCATGCCTGGCAAATTAATTTATTTAAAAATTATTTTGGCTCCAGTGGTCAGCTTAGCTACACACCCACTAGACCTGGACTTAGCCCTTAGCTGGCACAAACAGAACCACAGTGAGAGGATTCTCCACTCACACAAGCCTTGCAAAGTCAAAAACCTGAAGAAGACAACAGGGACCAGCTGGGCATCTCTGGAAGGAGAAGATACCAGGGAGCAGCCATGCAGGTTTGCAACAGCTCCAGGCACCCTCCTATCCCCCAACCACCAGCATCAGGAACTACTGAAGACCTGGGGACTCACCCCTTAGCCACACAGCATCCAGCACAGGCCATCTGAACAGCAGATCCACTGACCCAACCAGCCTAGCCAAGCCCACAGTGCAATAAAGGAACTTGCCTCACACTCAGCATAAGTGAGGCTGGAAGCCATCCCAAAAGGTAACAGGGCCATCTTACAGTAGGGTAATTCCTATCCCAAAGCCAGGTAAAAAGGCTGCACTGGAATTGTAATGCTAATTGTACCTTCCAGAAGATGTGTTAGAGTGGATTGATGTACTTTTGGTTGGCTTTACCATTCTTAAATAAATTGTGTTTTAAGAGTAAAGTTGCAGCTTTTGATATCTCTTTAGTTATAGGACATTTTTGTTTTTGTTTTTGTTTTGTTTTTTGAGGTAGGGTCTCACTCTAGCCCAGGCTGACCTGGAATTCACTTTGTAGTCTCAGGGTAGCCTCGAACTCATGGTGATCCTCCTACCTCTGCCTCCCGAGTGCTGGGATTAAAGGTGTGCACCACCACTAGTTATAGGACCTTTTTGTCTTTTTCTTCATCTTTCTTAGGGGCAGTGTGTCACTGGATCCCGGGCTGACCTGGAGCCCATTATAGACCAGGAATCCCAGCCTCCCAGTTGACAGGATTAAGGGTCTGACTTAACACACACACATGTAGGAACTATGGCTTTCTTAGATTACCTGTTTAATTCCCACTCTTTTTTTTAAAAATATTTTATTTATTCATTTTCGAGCAGAAAGAGACAGAGAGAGAAAGAGACACAGAGAGAGAGAGAAACAGAGACAGCGAACACCAGGGCCTCCACCTGGTGGGTCTGGCTTATGTGGGTCCTGGGGAATTGAACCTGGGGCCTTAGGCACTGGAGGCAAGTGCCTTAACCGCTGAGCCATCTCTCCAGCCCTAATTCCCACTCTTGTATAAGTACTCTGCTGATCTTGTTTATATTGCCAGCTTGATATTAGAACTATATTTTGTTGCACCAGCCTACAAGAATATTTGGGTCACTTCTGCTATTACTCTGGGAGTAATATAAGAGCCACACCAGGCACCTTAGGTTCCCACCCTGAAGCTATAGAACTTCTGGTCTAAATATCTAAGAATGTAGCAGATAATTAGAAAACCAAAGTATTAAATTAACTCTATATGCAAAGATCTCTACATTATAATGCAAGAAACAGAAAAAAATCAAGACAATATAATTCTACCAAAAATTATAAATCCATCAGAACTGACCTACAGTGAGACTGACTTAGATGAAATGCCTGACAATTCAAAAGAATTATTATAAACACATTCAAAGGAATCAAAGGAATTAAAGAAGAAAACAAATTTCTGAAGGGGAACACAGGAAACCAACTTAACGGAATAAGGAGGTTGATACAAGATATGAGTAAGGAAATAGAAATACCAATCAGAAATACTAGAAACAAAAAACACAGTAAGTCAAATACAAAACTCTGTAGAAAGTCTCACCAATAGAATGAACCAAGGAGAGGACAGAATATCTAAACTGGAAGATGAGGTGGCGGATATAGAACAGTCCAATAAAGAAAAAGACAAACTAATAGGAAGGTATGAATGGGAATTTTAAGACATTCAGGATACCATGAAGAGATCAAACATAAGAATTCATGGCATAGTAGAAGGAGAAGAATTTCACTCTAAGGGCATAGCAGATATTTCAACAAAATCATAAAAGAAAAAATTTCCCCAAGTAGGGAAAGTGATGCCAATGCAGATACAGGAAGTATTTAGAGCACCAAACAGACAAAACCAGGAAAGAACCTTTCTTCACCATATTATAATTAAACTAATGAACACACAGACCAAAGAAAATATATTGAAAGCAGTAAGAGAGAAGCACTGAGTAATCTATAAAGGCAAGCCCATCAGAATAAAAGCAGATTACTCAACCCAAACTTTGAAAGCCAGAAAGGCTTGGAATGATGTATTCTAAGTTCTGAAAGATAACTGTCAACCAAGATTACTATATCTGGTAAAGCTATCTGTGTCAGTTTGATTCAAGTGTCCCTCACAAATCAATTTGTTCTGAATGCTCAACCCCCTGCTGATTGCAATTTGGGTATTGGAACCTTGTTGGAGCTGTGCTGTTAGGGACAGGCTTATGGGAATTACAGCCAGCTTCCCCTTGCCAGTGTTTGGCATACTCTCCTGTTACTATTGTTCAGCTGATATTGGCCAGGAAGTGATGTCCACCCCTCTGCTCATGCCATTATTTTCCTTGCCATCATGGAGCTTCCCCTCAAATATGTAAGCCAAAATAAACCCATTCTTCTAGAAGCTGCTTTTATTTGGGTTCTTTTTTGTGAAGCCATGAGAAAGCTGACTACCCATCACAATTGAAGGAGAAATAAGGACTTTCCACAACAAAAACCAGCTAAAAGAATATATGGCTACAAAGCCAGCTCTTCAGAAAATACTTGAAGGCACCCTTCAGACTGAAAAGGAAGAAAAGCACATATATGAGGACACAGGGGAAAATAAACCACATTCAAATAATAGGTAATACAAGAGAGTAAAGGAAAAACAGGAAGCATACAACAGCAAGAGATGGCAAGACTAAATGCACACATTTCAGCAATAACTATTAACATCAGTGGCCTCAATGCCCCAACTGAAAGACACAGACTTGCAAACTGAATTAAAAGGCAGGATTCTAGCTACAAATGTTTAGAGTTGTATGTGAGTTGGAGTAAAAGTCAGTAGTAGAGGCCAATAAACTTAGAAAAGGGCTACAATGGAGGGAAGAGAGAGGAGACTTTAGGGGAGGGTAATAAATATGAACCTATTTATTACTGGGGGCGCAATGGCCTGAGTGGGTTCAGGGGAAGGGATTGAGTAAATGGTGGGAGAAGGGTGAATCAAAATTCAAGAAGTTTAAAGCCAGGTGTGGTGTCACACACCTTTAATCCAAGAACTCAGGAGGCAGAGGTAGGAGGATCACCATGAGTTCAAGGCAACCCTGAGACAACATAGTGAGTTCCAAGTCAGCCTGGGTTGGAGCAAGACCCTACTTGAAAAACAAAAAAAAAATCAAGAGGTTTAGAATAAGCCATATGAAAACCTACTTCTTCAGATAATAGTACACCCAGAAGCTATAAATTGTTACTAGAAAAATTTCAGAGCCAAAGGTGAGGTGGGATAACTCTTCCAGTGAGTTGTTGGCCAAAAAGGTTCCAGAGGCCCCCAAAACATTACAGACACATGCACCACCTTGTGCATCTAGCTTTAATGTGGGTACTGGGGAATTGTACTCAGGTCCTTCTGCTCTACAGGCAAGTACCTTAACCACTGAACCATCTCTCTAACCCTATAAGCACTTTTAAAAAGGCGTATACCTATGTATTAATGCTACTCTCACTTTTGGCCATCAAAGCTTCTCTTTTCAGATAACAATGACCACCAGGATAATTCAGAAGACACCACAGTGCTGAGAAAAAAATGTCAGTGGAGTGTTCAGGATTGGGACATCTGTACCACACTTCCCAAGGCTCGGGAACTATTGTGGAAGAGGTGGCAGAAATATTGTTAAGAGCCAAAGAAAGGGTAGGACTGCTTACAATGCAATCTTCCAGACACACAATGCCTTGATATTTATGACTTTGCAATGTCTTCTACTACCAACACAAGACCTTCATAATAGGAGGAAAAGATGATGACACTGAAACAAAATAGACACTCATTGAGAGGGGGAGGGGATATGATAGAGGGTGTATTTGAGTGGGGGAAAGTGAGGGTGAGGAGGGAATTATCATGGTTTATTGTCTATAATTATAGAAGCTGTCAATACGATTTTTTTAAGTTAAAAAAATCTAAACATATTCCTTAATTTTTGCCACATGAGAAAATTCGCAATTATAATTAAGAGAGGGAATAACAACATAAAATCTCAAGAGTGTTTTATTGTTTTTTTTTTCAAGAGTGTTTTATATGAAAAAGTTTTTAGGGCTAAAGAAATGGCTCAGTGGTTAAAGGCACTTGACTGCAAAGCCTGCTGGCTTGGGTTCAATTCCAGAATTCAAAATCCACATAAAGCCAGATATATGAAGTGGTACATGCTTCTAGAGTTCATTTGCAATGGCAAGAGGTCCTAGTGCATCCTTACTTTCTCTCTCTCCTTTCTCTCAAATAAAAAATGTTAATTTATTTATGAAGGGAGAGAGACATACAGGGAGGGAGAGAAATATGAGCACACCAGAATGAACTCCAGACATATGTGCCATTTTGTGCATCTGCCTTTATGTGGGGACTGGGAAACTGAACTTTTGTGTCCAAGCACTGCAAACAAGGGCCTTTAAATGCTGAGACATCTCTCCAGCACAAATAATTAAACATTTTTTAAACTTTTTATTGATAGCTTCCCTAACTATAGACCATAAACCTCTCAACCCTCCCCCATATCTCATCCCCCTCTCAATTAGTCTCTGTTTTGGTTCGGTGTCGTCATCTTTTCCTCTCATTATGTGTAGGTATTATCAGGCACTGCAGAATCATGAATATCAAGGCTGTTTTGTGCCTGGAAGTTTGTGTTGTAAGCAGTCCTACCCTTCCTTTGGAAGTAAACATTAAATTTTTTTTTCTTGTTTTGTTCTTTCAAGGTAGGTTCTTGCTCTAGCTCAGGCTGCTCTGGAATTCACTATGTAGTCTTGGGCTGGCCTTGAACTCACATCAATCCTCCTACCTCTGCCTCTTGAGTGCTGGGATTAAAGGCATGCACCACCACACCAGGCTAGCAAGTTTTTAAAGTCAGTTTTGCTTGTTTTACTACTCTGTTTTCACCAGCAGCAGGTGAATTTGTTACTACACAAATGAAGTACTGGAACTATTGTACACAAATGCCAAAGAGGATACTATATCAGTCTAAAGATAAATGTATTGAGCTTTATCCAAGATGAGTTAATCGGAAAAGGGACCTAAATAGGGATGAAAATCTGATTCCATCTGCAGTTAAAACCAGACGATAGCTCAGTAAAATATGTGTAATCTACTGTTGTTTGGCTAAATGGGTATATTGTGTATGTACCTATCAAACTGCCCTCTAAATGTTTATGTTTATGCTGCTCTCACTTTTGATCAGAGAAGTCCCTTTTTCCAGATGCTGGTGACTATTGGGGAGGCTCAAAACTGGCCAAAATTCTGAGAATAATGACTACTTAGTGCTCAGCACTAAAAAATCATGTCCTAAAAGCTCAGGGAATGTGGTAGAGGAGGTGGCAGAAATAAACAGTAAGAGCCAAAGGATGGGGAGGCATTTTTTGGAATGCTCTCTTCTGGACATAAATTGGCTATTGCATTTATGCCCTAACAGTGGCTTATATTACCTGTACAAGACCTTCACAATATTGGGCACACCAGCACTGGAGAGATGGCTCAGAAGTTAATGTGCTTGCCTCCAGGTTCAATTTCCCAGTACCCACATAAGCCATAAACCAGATGCGCAGAGTGGCGCATGCATCTGCAGTTCATTTACAGCGACTATAGGCCCTGGTGTAATCATTCTCTGTCTCCCTTCTCTCTCTGCTTATAAATAAATACATTACAAAAGCAAACAAGCCTGGTGTGGTGGTGCATGACTTTAATCCCAGCACTTAGGAGGCAGAGGTAGGAGGATCACTATGAGTTCTGAGACTACATAGTGAATTCCAGGTCAGCCTGGGCTAGAGTGAGACAGACCCTACCTTGAAAAAACAAAAACAAAAACAAAAAAAAAAAAAGAAAGAAAGAAAGAAAAAAAGACAGAAAGAAAAATTATGTATATGTATGAAAACTGTCCATTAAGAAGTCAAAACATTTAAAATCTGAGCAAATATAGAAATAAAAATAGATACTAATAAGAATAGCAGCTTTCATGTATCTAATTCATGTTAACACACACACACACACACACACACACGATAGGCATGATCATTCTTTTTTCTTAAAAATAAGAAAACTAAGGCTAAAAGAGTTAATTTATAGGTGACACATCACAAAGTCATATAAAATGTGTCTTACTTTAATGCCTTGTCTTTTCTACATACTCTCCAGAACATCTTACAGCAAATTTCCTAGGGACTCAGGTCTCTTGTTCCCGCACCTGGAAAGAGGCTGTTCAAGCTCGCCCATCCTTTGAGGTTCGAGTCTGAGTTCAGCAGCTCCTTTTCCTGCTCCATTGAGCAGGCCAGGGGTGGAGAATCCTGTGGGAGAAAACAGGTCATGTTTGGGGGGATTTGTTGAAGCTTATGTCTCCACCTTCCTTCCAAACCATCCCAACATAATCATTGTAAACATAAAATGTTCTGTGAATAACAGTGAAGATAAGAAACATGACCCTTACAAGTTCTTTCAGAAAATCTTATCCCAGATGCAAGAGTTTGAATTAAGGGTTAACCTACTCTTCCCCTTATAATAATTATTATTTTTTTTAGATAGGGTCTCACTCCAGCCCAGGCTGACCTGGCATTCATTTTGCAGTTCCAGGCTGACCTTGAACTCTCAGTGATCCTCCTACCTCTGCCTCCCGAAGGCTGAGATTAAAGGTATGTGTGACCACACCTGGATGAAATAATTTTTATAGTATCTATAATTTATATTTACAGCATAATTTATTATAATTAGCTTCATATTAATGATCTGAGTATTAAGTTTCAAAGTCAGCTTAGAAAATATTACAATTGAAGAAATCAAGGTAATTTTTTTTAAAAAGGCACTAATAATAAAGCATAAAGCCATCAAGGAGGGCTGGAGAGATTGCTCAGTGGTTAAGGCACTTGCCTGCAAAGCCTAATGACCCAGGTTCTATTACACAGTACCCCTTTAAAGCCAGATGCACAAAGTGGTACATGCACCTGGAGTTCATTTGCAGTGACAGGAGGCCCAGATGTGCCATTCTCTCTTCTCTTTCTTTCAAATAAATAAATATACATAACTTTTTAGAGCCATCAAAGAATTGATATACAGGTGCAAGAAGCAGCTGAAAAGACCCTTTAATTTCAAAAGAATAACTTGGTTATTGAGAGACAAAAGCAACCTCTGAAGTCAATTTCATAAGGAATTATTTAATCCATAACTAGAAATTAAGAGAAATCAAAGTTGGAATCATTATAGCCAATGACCCCTAAATAGAAAAGGGAGCCAAAAGAGAGACTTCTCTGTGCTTTGCTCTTAGATTTTATGTCTATCATAATCATAATATCCATTTTAGTCAAAACTATCTTTTAGAACAAACTATAATCCCTGACCTACATTAAGGAGCTAGGAAAAGTGATCTGCCAGTAGGAAGTAGTTATATATGGACACAGCATTCACTTCAGGATACAAAGAATAATGGTGGTGTGTCAGGGCAGGAAGATAAAAGTGCTTGTAAAATGCTGGTTTTGCAAACAATGGGACTTGAGTTCAATCTCCAGAAATCCAGGCATAGTGGCAGGTGCTCAGCACTGGGGAGGCAGAAACAGATCTCTGGGGTTCACTGGCAAGCCAGTATAGCATGCCTGGAAGTTCCACACTGGTGAAACCCAGTCTCAAAAAAGGTATGTGAGGAATGACTCCCAAGGTGGTCCTCCCGCCTCCACATGCATGTACACACACACACACACACACACACACACACACACACACACACACACACTAAAAGAATAACATGGTTTTAGGGGTGAGAGGACCTTGAAAGGATAGGTAAAGGCATACATACAAAACATAGTAGAACAGAGTATAATTCTTACACGACTAATGCATTTATGTACCAGGGAGTAACTTAAACAACTAATTCCTAAATTTCAAAACAGCACAAGTTTGAATGAACAATTTTATATTTTTATCTTGAAAGCTATCTCACTGGTTTCAAACATGAGGAAGTCTTCCAAAGATCACACAAGCACAAAGTGGTAGCAGAACTGACTTCCAAGCTGATTGGCCCTCACCATTCACACCATCTACTGTATAAACAGAGCAGGAAGCAGTGCCAACGCGCTCACTTCAACAGTACCTGGTTGACTGCAACCTGAAAAGGCAGATCTGCATTTCCCTAACCTCATACCCAGATGGGTCAGCATTTCATAAGCTACAAAGGTCAAAGAAGTTGAAATTACAAAAATTCAGTGCTTAACAAAAATAATTAAAAAAACATCTGTTTGAGTTACATATTTCTAGCAAAACAACACAGGTGTTAGCAGGCTTAGAGGTCATTGGGGAAGAACCCTCACCATCATGATCAGCTTGGACCCCAACTCTCTTTTCACTGGTAAAGGAAGGAGGTGAAGTATCAGCTTTGTTGAGGGAAAACAGCTTCCTCCTGGTCAAGAGATTAGAAACTGTTTTACTTATGGCACTAGGTGGATACATATTCCCAGGTGGATACATATACCTAAAACCCTTAAAAATTAAGCCAGTTTAGCCTGTCCATCACATGGCAAGAGACCACTCCTCACCTAAAGATATGCTAAGGAGGTGGGAGAAATAGTTATCCCCTTAATGAGATAATGTACATGAACTCCCCAAGACCCCTCAAGAGAGGGCTTCTGGGAAAGGTAATGTTCCCTTTTCTCCCTGTCTTTCTCTTCCTTGGCTCCTGGCCCAAATCCTTAGCATGGTTGCTCAGGAGCTCGGTTCTATTTCTCTGACCACCAACCCCCACCCCACTACAGCTGGCTGCCAGGTCATCTCTATTGCTGAACTCGCCCGCCGGCTTGCTTGCTTGGCTCTCTCTTCCTGTCATCCGTGTCTTTCCTCCCAGCAGTTGCCCAGAGTTATAGAGCTTTTTATACGATATATATCTCAGATTCCCTCCTGCTTTCTTCTGAGTCCACTTAATTTTTTTTTTAGGTGGGTTCTCACTGTAGCCCAGGATGACCTGGACTAGTCCCAGACTGAGCTTGAATTCACAGTGATCCTCCTACCTCTGCCTCCCAAATGCTGGGATTAAAGGCGTGTGCTCCTATTAGCCTGACTAGGAACCCACGAAAGAGACCCCCCAATTCTATGATAACAAAAGTTATTTACAAAGAGTCTGGGTAACCGATTCCGTCTCATCATTTTCCCTAAAATATTGTTAAATTTGGTGACAAAGGAGCCTTCTGAAACACTGGCTTAGCAAAACCGCAGCAGACTCTGGCCACACAGGGCACCAACCAAGGTGTCACTCCACAGAGAAGCGCTGGTTTCACGAATTAAGGGCAAATGGATGAATGTGGGGGCTCTGCTCCGTGGGAAGGCCTGAGCCTGCGGAGCCAGACGTCTCCGGATGCAGAAGCCTGTCCCCCCGGGATTAGGGAGGCTGTCCCCCGGGAGGCAGAGCCTGTTCCCCGGGAAGCGGGAGCCTCCGAGGCCCCGGGAGGAACTCACTGTTCCGGGGCGCTGTGCCGCATCCAGCCCCGAGGAAGCCGCCCCTTCCGACCCACCCGCCGAGGGTCCCAAACCCCTCAGCCAGGAAGACAGGAAGAGGAAGTGACCCCACCTTCCCCGGCGGGCTCTGCGGGGTCTCTCTAGGAACCGGGAAGGGAGCGTCGATCATCTTAACCCTTCCCGCCGGTGCCAGGGACCGCGATGCCCTCCTCGCGCGGTCCTGCGCTGTGCGCTCGGGCCAGCCTGGAGCTTGTGCCCTAGACTCATCGCCACCACCTTTAGAATCAGAATCCAACGCTTAACCCTCTAGCTGCCATCCTCAGAGGAGCCATGCTTAGGACTTTGGCCAGTAACCCCAGAAAAGATAGGAAGGAGGGTCGAAAATTATGTTTTATTTAAGCAGGGTCTCCTGTAACCCAGGCTGGCCATGCGCTCAGTAAGCAGAGAATGACTTTAAACTGTTGATCCTCCTGAGGTTCCAAGCACCTGCAGCCTATACCCAGTTGATGAGGTGCTGGAATTCTAAATTTCCAGGCCTTAGGAAGGTAAGGCCTTTCCCTCACCCCAGCCTAATGGCCTAATCACGAACCTTTTTCTGCTTGTTTGGCTGAACAGCATAGATTTGGGCTAAAGCCTCTCCCACATGTTCTCCCCACCCTGGTGGCTGGAGATCTCTGTAACTTCCCATTCTCTTTTAAATAAAGTCTCCCACTATACCTTATCCTCTGGTGGTCTATAATTTTAATTCTTTGTAGACAAGAATTCGTGTACTCCTTAAGTTCTGAGGTGTATTGGTATTTGCTGGATACTATCTAAATTCTAATACCCAGCTCTGCAGCTACAAAAGCAGGCAGGTTCACAGTGTAGATTTGTAAACAACTGCAATGCAGGGAAGGGTTTCTGTGTGTTTAAGAACATTATCTCATTAAGAGACAACTATTGGGCTGGTTAAGGCGCTTGCCTGTAAAGCTGAACCACCCAGGTTCGATTCCCCAGTACCCATGTAAAGCCATATGCACAAAGTGGCAAATGCATCTGGATTTCATTTGCGGTTGCTGGAGGCCCTCGCTTGTCCGGTCTCTTCTCTGTCTCTCTGTCTCTGTCTCTGTCTCTCTCTCTTTCTCTCTCTCTCTCTCTCTCTCTCTCTCTCTCCTTGCAAATTAAACAATTCTTTTTTAAAAAGAGGACAACTATTAGCCCAGTGTAGTGGTCCACGCCTTTAATCCCAGCACTTGGGAGGCAGAGGTAGGAGGATTACTGTGAGTTCCAGGCCAGCCTGGTCTAGAGAGAGACCCTATTTTGGAAAAAAAAAATAAGCAGAAAAAAAGAAGACAATTATTTCCTTAGCAAGTCTTCAGGTGTGTGTGTGTGGGGGGTGTCTCTTGGCCAGGTGATTGACAAGCTCAGTTGGATTAACTCTTAAGGGAGAGGACCATAGTATGTGTGCAATCTTATGTCTCCACTCATGACCAGAGGTAGAACTCAGATTCTATTCTTTTGACCAGGAGGAAGTAGTTTTCCTTTCACAAAGCCCAGATACCTCCTCTCTTGACCAGGAAAAGGGGAGATGGGGCTCAAAACCTGACCACAAAGGAGGGTTCCATTCTCAATGCCTCCACTCATACCTGTCTTGCTACCTACACACAGTAACCCTTGGAGACGGAGGGGGAGGCAGCATCTCATCTCTCATTACAGAGAAAAATAAAGGCCAATCCATCTCCCCATTCCAAACATTTAACTTTCATGTCAGTCCCTGTCATTCCCATCCTCCCTGGCTATTGCAGCAGATTTCTTCTTTACATTTTTTAAAGATTATTTATTTGCAAGCAGAGAGATAGAAGAGAGATGGACAGAAAGAATGGGCACGCCAGGGTCTCCAGCCACTGCAAACAAACTTCAGATGCATGTGCTACTTTGTGCATCTGGCTTTGTGTGGGTACTGGGCAGTCAAGCTCAGGTTGTTGGGCTTTGCAGGCAAGCGCCTTAAAGGCTGTGTTATCTATCTCTCCAGCTTTTTTTTTTTTTGAAAACACAAGAATGCCTTTTTATTTTAAAAATGCTTGGGAATATGTACAACTTTGATACAGTTTCAGGGTGCTCCAGACACCCATGGCCACTTCACGTAAACCACTGACACTTAGAGAGACTACAACGTGATAGTGATCAAGTTCTGTAATTAAACCTAATGAGGGCAATAGACACTGCTCAAATGAGAGGTGTGTCAATCAAGGCGCTCCCTACTCTAAGGTATTCACAAGGAGACAATACACAGTATTTTTAATTCATCCTCTTCTTCCTCCTTCTCCTCCTCCTCCTGCTCATCTTCCTCTACCACATTTTTCTGGGCAACTTTGGTGGAACCCTTGGTGCCATCAAACTTCCCTTTGGACTTACAGTCGGCCACACCTTCAGCTTGGCCTCCTTGCTGATGCTCGGCTGCTTCTCACTGTCACTTAGGTTATTCCACATCTCACCCAGCTCCTTGGCCACATCACATCTCCAATAGAGGTGCCAGGGCTTGTGGATTTGATCTTGGGACAGAATTCAAAGCAAAATAAGAAAGACCCAGACAGGGGTCTTTTGGAAACATTAGGGTCCTTCTCGCCTCTGTTAACTGGTCCATAACCATTCGTCTCCCCATCATAGCGCCCTTGATCCACTGCACCATCTCATCAGATTTGGATTTCTTTTTGCTAGACATTGTCTTCCACCTCTCGGAACACTTCTTGGAAAACTCTGCGAAATTGATGGGGACCTATGGGTTTTTCTTCTTGTGGTCTTCCCTGCAAGTCTGCAGAAAGAAGGCAAAGCAAAAATCTTGCCTTTGGGCTTCTTGGGGTCACCTTTAGCCTTCTGACTGTATAGTTCTGGGCAGCACAGGGCATGATGCTTGGCTCAGCACTCCCCAGCCTCCTCCTGGCTGACTCCAAGAGAGGGTTGGTTTTTTTTGAGACAGCATTTCACTCTGCAACACTGGCTGGCTGGGTACCATGGAGCCATTTCTCCAACCCCTTCTTTACATTGAAAACAAGCTATTTACTCATCCTTTTTTTTCCCTTTATACTTAAGCTCTGAATTCCTCCACCTGATCTCAAAGAGGTCCTTCAGTCCTTTGTTTTCATCTTCTTCATTCGCCTTGACCTTTCTCCTGCAGAGACAACAAACCAGTGACGTCAGGAATGACTTCCAGGTTGTCAGTGCAAATGGTATTTTTTTTTTAGTTCTCAATTCCTTTTTCAGAAGTTTTGACATGAAGACTCCTGCCTTCTAGAAACACTATCCTGAGGAGGGAGGATGCACTCCAGCGCTCCTCAAACTGACTGTTCTTGAAGCTTTTATTGTTTCAGGCAGTCAGAGCTCTGGGATATCTTCATATAAGACAGATCGTAAGTCTGTATCAGATCAGATCAGATCATGAGTTGTTTATGTGTACCAGGAAATCTTTGGAGAACCTATGAGTTCCTTGTCTTCAAGAAGCTCCACCCAAGGTGCATGGTCTTCTATGTTCCCAGGCTTAGTCTGTGCAAAGATTAAACTTTTGTCAATTAGTTTGATATCCACAGGTCATTATGCACATTTCTGTCTATCACAGATGTTTCCTATCTAGAAAATCTCATCTGTTCCCACATTTTCAGATAACATCCACACAAACAACTCAACAAGGGACATCTCCAACCCAAGCTTCTGGTCTGAACTCTTCACTCTTATAACCAATGATCTACTTGGCATCTCATATCAGAGGCCTAAATAACACCTCAAAGCAAAAATGTCAGAAATCAAAATCTGGCTATGGCCAGATGTGGTGGTGCATGCTTTTAACTCCAACACTTGGGAGGTCAAGCTAGGAGGATCACTTTGTGGCCAGCCTGAGTCTGGGCCGTAGTGAGACTCTAACTTAAAAAGCAAAAAAAAAAAAAAAATCTGGTTAGGGAGGTGTCTCAGCTGTTAAAGGCACTTGCTTCTAAATCTCCCTAGTACCCACATAAGCCAGATGCATAAAGTGACACATACATCTGTAGTTCGTTTGCAGCAGCAGCAAGACACCCTGACACAACCATACACTTGCTCTCTCTAGCTCCCCCTCTCCCTCTCCTCTAAATAAAAATAATTTTAAAATATCTTTTTTATTTACTTGCAAGCAGAGAGATACATAGGAAAAGAGAGAGACACAGAGAGAGATAGAGAGAGAGACAGACAGAGAGTAGAAGCACACCAGGACCTCTAGCCACTGCAAACAAACTCCAGATGCATGCACCACTTTGTGCATCTGGCTTATGTGGGTACTGGGAGATTGAACCAATGGGTCCTTAGGCGCTGGAGGCAAGTTCCCTAACCTCTGAGCCATCTCTCCAGCCCTAAAAATACTTTTTAAAAATCAAAATCACCAATCTTTTTTCTCGCTGTTCTCCCCATATACACACATACTCAGAAAATAAAGTTCACCTTCACTCGATCAATGTTCTTTCTCTCAAGCTATCACCTCCCTCTCCTTACCATCTAGATGCAGTCCATCAATGAACCTCATTGACTGTATATTTCATAATTCTTAGATCCAGGTGCTTCCCCAAGTTATCAGTGAAGAGGAGGAGCTAAGAATTGGCTATGGAGCTTAGAGTCCTCAAAGTGAACAGTTGTTTTTGTTTGTTCGTTTGTTTTTCTGAAGTAGGTTCTCACTCTAGCCCAAGCCGACCTGGAACTCACTCTGTAATCACAAGCTGGCCTTGAACTTGCAGTGATCCTCTGCCTCCTGAGTGCCAGGATTAAAGGTGTGCACCAGCACTCCCAGCCTTTTTATTTTTAAGCAGAAAATGCCTTTGAACTTTTAAGGGGGAATCTGATTTTTCCTTATGTCTTTTTTTGCATTTTCTAAAGATTTAGAAAAGCTAAAGATATCTAAAGATTTAGATTTCTCATTCCCTAAAGATTTTCTCATTTCTGGGGACCTTATCCTGCCTTATGGGAGCTCTGCTTTCATTCCTTTTTTAAGCTTTATAATAAAATCTTTCTAAATTTTAGCCTCTATGATCTGTGGATTTCATTCTTTGAATTCATGAGACAAAAACCTGAAGGCCACTAACTCAGTGGATGTGTAGTGTGAACATGACCATCTGACCCCCTAACTTCCTGGGTTAAAGCCCAACCAAGAGCTATAAATGGCCTTGTTGCTCTCAACAACACCCCAAGTTCTCTTATCATTTCTACCCCTAGCTGCAGCAATCACTCTCACCAGCCTGAAGGCTTCCAGAGCCTCCTAATAACCCTACGATGTCATCCTTGCCCCTTCATCCACTGTCCTCAGTCCACAGTATCTTTTCACCTTCTTGGGCCTGAAGTCTATGTGTCCCTCTATTTCATCTTATAGATCACTTTCTCACCAAAGCTTCCCATGCCCTTCCTCATAGAGTTGAATACTTTGTACAGGTTTCCTGTGGTTTGAATGTGAAATGTCTCCCATAGGTGAATGTGTTTGAACATTTGGTCTCCATCTAGGGTCTCTATTTCTAAAGATGATGGAACCTTTAGGAGGGGCAGCCTTGCTGGAGGAAGTGGGCCACTGGGGGTGGGCCTTGAGGCTTATAGCCCAGCCCCACTTCCTGTTTGCTCTCTACTTCCTTGACTGCATGCAATGTGACCAGCTACTCTATTATCTTGGGTACTGAGGATGCAGAAGTGGACAGAGTAGGGGAGGTGCTACTGAAAGTCAAAAACAGTGAACAGATAAGACGTTAGGCTGGTTAAGAATTGTGCTGCACACCTCTAATCCCAGCACTCAGGAGGCCGAGGCACAAGGATGGTAAGTTTGATGCCAGCTGGGTTATACAATGAGACCATGTGTCAAAAGAGGAGGAGGCCAGCAAAGAGAAAGAAAATAAGAGGTAATGAGCTGGGCAGGGTTGAGGCTTTGTTGCTAAAGTGCTTATCGTAGTCAGCCACTTGGAAAATGAATTCCAGATGCATGTGAATTCCAGATGCATGCAGCACTTTGTACACCTGGCTTTACTTGGGTACCAGGGAATTGAACCCTGGTCATGTCTCCAACCCAACTGTCTTTAAAAAACAAAGTAATGAGTAGTTTAGAACAAGAAATAAACAAGTTAAAGAAATAACCATGACACCAGGGAAGGTTTGCTATTTTGGTCAACATAGTCAAGGAAGTCCTCTTTTCTCACATAGGAAGTTGGTTCTGTAGAAATAAGCCATCCTGTTCTTTAAGGGAGGGACCAAATAAATAAGACAGAGGAAGAGTAGAAAATGCCTAGAGATACGAAGATGTTTGGCATGTTCAAGATATCATAAGGAGCAGAGCAAGAAACATGACAGCAGCAGGGAATACACCCAATGGATGATGGATGTGGAGTCAGCAGAACTCTGATTTCCACCAAGAAAAGACTTGTTGGCCAAGATCTACCTGAAAGTGCTCTGAGCAGAGAGCTGGCGGCATCCAGCCTTCCTCTCAGGGATTGCTTCAGCTTCCACTGCAAACAATATGGCATTTTCTGAGTTCACACCCATCCCAGGCATCCACTGATGGAACAAGGCAAAGGTATAAACAGCCTGGTTTGGCTCAAAGTAGGATAACTCTGACAGGTTTCATGTATCCCAAGCTGGCCTCACACTTGCTATGTAACTGAAGCTAGCTTTAAACTTCTAATCCTCATACCTCTACCTCCTAAATCCTAGGTGCCTAGGTGTTGCCACACCTGGCTTATGCAAGACTGAGGTCAAACCCAGGGCTTTGTACATGCTAGGCAAGCACATTAGCAACTGAGCTGCATCCCCAGCCTGCAGTATAATTCTTAATATTTATTTATTCACAAGCAGAGAGAGATAGGAGACAGAGAGGGAGAATAGGTGTGCCAGGGTCTTAAGGCCCTGCAAATAGACTCCAGATGCATCCATCACTTTGTGCATCTGGCTTTATGTGGTCAATGGGGAATCAAACTCAAGTCTTTAGGCTTTGCAGGCAAGCACCTTAATCACTGAGCCATCTCTCCAGCTCCAGTATAACGTTTTTTAAGAAAAACTTTTTGACAGTTTCCATAATTATAGACAATAAACCATAATTCCCTTCCCACCCTTTCTTTTCCCCTCTAAAATTCACTCTCCATCATATCCCCCCCTCCTCTCAATTAATCTCTATTTTATTTCGATGTCATCATCTTTTCCTCCTATTATGAAGGACTTGTGTAAGTAATGACAAGCACTGTGAGGTCATGAATATAAAGGCCATTTTGTGTCTGGAAGTTTGCATTGTAAGCAGTCCTACCCTTCCTTTGGCTCTTATGTTCTTCCCACCACCTTTTCTGCAATAGACCCTGAGCCTCGGGAAGTGTGATAGAAATGTCCCAGTGCTGAACACTCCACTGTCACTTCTTCTCAGCACTATGGTATCATTTGAGTCATCCCAGCAGTCACCACCATCTGAAAAGAGAAGCTTCTTTAACCAAAAGTGGGAGTAGCATTCATACAGGGGTATACACATTTTTTAAAAGTGCTTACAAGGCCATTTGGTGGGCCTAATATATGCATTTATCCAGATGACAGCAGGCATTGCTCCCCTAGCAACCCCAGCATAACTCTTAGACAAAGCATTTCAGCTCCTGAGTTCTCAGTGGATAGCTGTTACAAGGCATGGCTTACAGGCGAACTTTTCCTTCTGCTCAATCCTGATTTCCTCTTCCCTTCCATAGGTATACATCCTAAGGGCACTCTTCAATAGACAGCCTGGACACTAACCATTCATAATCTTCTTTCTAAACAAAATACATATACACAACAAAACTTTTGGGATGGAGAGATTGCTCAGTGGTTAAGGTGCTTGCCCAAAAAAACCCTAACAACCAGAGTTTGATTCCCCTGTGTCCATGGTAAAACTAGATGCGCAAAGTGGTGTATGCATCTGGAGTTTGTGGTGGCTGGCGCATCCATCCTCTCTTTGTCTTTCTCTCTGTCTCTTTCTGCTTGCAAATAAATAAATAAATATATTCTTAAGTGTTTAAAAATATATTTTAAAAAAATCTTTCCATCCCTCCTGGCCCCCATTTATTCAGCTTTTCTCTCCATACCATTCTATAGATATGCAGCTGTGAGAAAATATCTAAATACCCACCAGCCTACTAAAGTACAATTGTGCACAATACATAGGTAATAAGATAGATACTTATTTCCTTTGTTCCACAAATGATACTAAACTTACTTCTTCACATAATTGGTACAAAAGCTACATTAGTAAACAAGGCCACAGAGCTGGAGTTGGGCTGAGGCACAAGAGCCAAATTCATGGGCAGAGTTACTTGAATGACACACAGGGAGCTTGCAGACACAACTTCCAGATGGAAGACAGCCATGGGGTATGTGGAAGGAGGGCAGCTTGGGCACCACCACACTACCGTCTTGCAGTTTCTAGCGTAGTATGGGCAAACTGTGATCAGAAAATGAAGAAAAGGGTTCCTTGCATGTAGTAGCAGGCAGTTAACAACACAGTCACCTTGGAAAAGAAGCAGTGAGAAAGAATTCGATGATCTTGGTCAGGGGTCATCAGGTTTGCCATGCAAAGGGCCAAATAGTATCTACTCTATTCAGTGCTTCTGGGCTATAGGGTTCCTGTCACAACCTCTCAACTCTGCTGTAGTTAGCAAGATAGTAGCCATATGCAAAGTGAGCACATAGACATGGGCATGTCCCAGTAATATTTGGTTTATAAAAACATGTGCCCTGCCTGGCAGCTGGCCTTTTTTTTTTTCTAGCTAGGGAGATTTCAAGACAGCATATTAACAGCACCTCATGGACTGGGAAGAGGATTCAGTGAGTAATGTGGTTGCCATGTCTGTTTGAGAACTTATGGTCTGATCCCCAGCACCGACGCAAAATGCAGGATATGGTGGCACATCCTGTTATCGCTATCTTGGGGAGGTGGACACAGGGAATCTCTGGCTAGCTAGTTAGTCTAGTTAAATCAGACAGCTCTGAATTGAACAAGAGACCCAGTCTCAGAAAATAAAATGGAGAGCCAGTGAAGAAGACACCAGACATCAATTTCTAGCCTCCACATGAGAATACACACACACACACACACACACACACACACACACACACACACACACCAGAAAAGAAGTGTCTCTTGACCTCTCACTACCAATGAGAAAATGCAAGAGAAGAGAGAGTAGCTAAAGTGATGACTATTGAATATGCAAAAACTAGAATGTGCTTCATTCGAAAACAATTTTCTCACAATCTATCCTCTCCAGATAGCAAATGGTGGCTTGGGAATTGAACCTGGGCTAGAAGGCTTTTAAAGCAAGTGCTTGTAACCACTGAGCAATCTTCTCAGCTCCAAATGCAGCGTTCCTAAGAAAAATTCAGGCTCTGCTAAGAACACATGGTCTAAATAAGTCTCAGCACATGAACTTGACAAATTTTCAGGGTATGTATTGGAGCCCGGCTTCTTAAACAATAGGTTGCAACCCTATATGGATTGTGTAACTTAATCTAGGCTTGGGGGCTCGCTCACTTCTCATTGCACAACTTAAGTGCAGCTTTGGTTCTAAGCACACAACACACACACTGCACTGCATATGTGGTTGTCACACTATGCAGCACCAATGAAACACCTTGCCTCACATTCAAGACCATCACACGTCATGAATTGCAGTGCTTTTACTAGACATACAAAGTTTCCTGCTTGTTTTTTGCTTGTGTTTGGTGTGGTATGTGTGTATGTGTGTGCATATGTAGTGCATGTACATATATGTGTCCTTGTGATGTCCCTTGAACTTGCCTAGAGTGGCCAGAGCAGAATGTTGGGTGTTCTGTTCCATTGCTCTTCAATCTGTTCTTTTCTTTAAAAATTATTTATTTATGTGTGTATAAGTCTGTATTGCAAATGGGCATATGAATGCCACACATACACCACTCAGCATCCAGCTTCATGTGGGTATTGGGAAATTGAACTTGGGTCAATAGGCTTTGCAAGCACTGAGATTTTTGCTGAAGGCTCCATCCATTCCGTTCTGTTTTGTTTTGTTGTTTGCAAGGTAAGGTTTCACAGCCCATGCCCTTAGGTTCTGAACCAATTAAAAACCTGCTTAGAAACTGTTTGAGAAAGCAGCTGGGAATACCTGACAGGGTGTGAGATAGGGATCAAAATTACCAGCTGTGCCACAGATGAAGCCAGAGTAGAGGGACAGCCTGAGGTCCCAGACTTCCTTCTCTACCCCATGCACTAGACTGGCTCTCTGTCATTATTTACTTGGAAGAAAATCAAGCCTCATGTAAAGAAGCAGAGAGCGGGAGACGAAGGCTCTGTAGGCAGGAAGACAGTAGAGTGACATTTGGAGCTGGATTGCACGCAGTTCGGTCATTTTTTCCTTTTTGAATCATTGACTTTTTTTCGAGGTAGGGTCTCGCTCTAGCCCAGGCTGACCTGGAATTCACTATGTAGTCTCAGGGTGGCCTCAAACTCACAGGAATCCTTCTACTTCTGCCTCCCAAGTGCTAGGATTAAAGGCGTGTGCCACAATGCCCAGTAGCATTGATTGTTAAAAAATATTTTATTTATTTATTTGCAAGGAGAGAGAGAGAGAGAGAGAGAGAGAGAGAGAGAGAGAGAGAGAGAGAGAATGGGCACTCCAGGGCCTCCAGCCATTGCAAACAAATTCCAGATGCATGCACCACTTTGGGCATCTGGCTCTATGTGGTTACTGGGGAATAGAACCTGGGTTGTCAGGTTTTGCAGACAAGTGCCTTAACCATTGAGCAATCTCTCCAGCCCCTGTTCAGTCATTTTTACCCCATCTCCTTCTTCAGGTGTGCTGCTCCTCCTGACCCCTTAACTGAGTAAGGGTTAAGGATGCCGACAATAGAATGAAGGGTGTGCAGGTTTCAGTATAAAATGTCCCCCATAGCCTCATGTGTTTGTGATTAAGCCTCCTACTCCATCCCCAGCTGGTGGAGCCTTGAAGAGTTGGAGGAGGGGCATTGCTTGGGGAGGGCCTTGGGGTTTTACCTCAGTCCCACCTCCATTCACTCTTTCTCTCTCTACCTCCTCCATTCAGCTCTCTCTACCTCCTCCATTCAGAAACAAGCTGTCATGTGGAAAACACTGCATAGTTTATAAGGTTCTTTTTAAGAAAACTTGAGGTTAAGGGAAGACTGAAGCAGAGCCACAAACACGTGGAGGGGAGTTTACAAAGCCCATTTAAGGGAAACTGAGGCTCTCGAGGAGAGAGTAGAGTTGCAAGCACGTGGAAGACAGATTCTAGGAGCTTGTTGTGTAGAGAGACTTAGGAGAAACACACATGGCTTCTGCTTTGTACTTCCCCATGGAAAGAGAGCAATTGGTGAGACTCAAGGAAGAACAGGGAAAATACCAAAGCAGAAACCAAGAAATTCAGAGGAGAAATAAGTAATGAAGTGAGTTACTCTCATGGTGACCCCATGAGTTTAAAGAAGTTACACAGGTAGCTGGCCTGGAGTTAGAGAAAGCACCCACGTGGTAGATCTGGAGTATACAGGAAATGCACACATGGTAGATTCAAAGACCAGAGGGAAATTATACATGTAGTTGAAGTGAGAAGTTACCCCAAACTAGAAAACAGAGGCAAGCAGAAAAGTGTCTGCAGACCAAGACATTGTATTATGTGCATCCCCATCCCCACCCCCAGCCAGGCTGGGTGAGGGGGGAGCCAGACTACTCACTGTGTGTCCCTGTGGTCTGAGCGAATAGAGGCAGAGCCACAGAGCAGAGCAGGGCAGAGCTAGTGACAGGAAGAAGACAGCAGCCTTTATAGGCAAGGAGAAGACCTGGTTGGTTTGTAGACTTGGAGGGCAGACCCCAGAGCCAGCCTACCTGAGCCAGCCCACCTTGGGCCTTGGGTCTAGGTAGCACGCTAGACTGTGGACAGTAGGGGGCAGTCTAGATCAGTCTCAATCAGACACAAGTTCCACTTCTGCCAAGAGTTCTGTTCTTGTGCCAGGGCGAGCTGGCATGTGGCTGGCATCTCCTGGTTCTGTCTGGGCCTCAACCTCTAACTGCAACTCCCTAAAACAAGCTAGGTTTCTCCTGGTTCCTTCAACAGTAAGATGCAATGGATAAACAATATCTTCTAGACATGCCGTGAAGCATAGACAGCTTATCAAGTCCTTTTGCGGCTCCTTTACTTTCTTTTTATTTTCTGTTAAACTGTCCAAATTTTATTGACTTCCCAGTTTTTTTCTTGCAAGGTGAGAGAGAATGGGCACACCAGGGCGTCCTGCTACTGCAGAAGAACTCCAAACACATGTGCCATTCTGTGCTTCTGGCCTTACATGGGCAGTGGGGAATCAAACCCAGGCCATCAGACTTTGTAAGCAAGTAACTTTAGCCACTGAGCCATCTCTCCGTCCCAGCTTCCCAAAGTGAAATGTACGATCATACCTCTGAGAGTTTGCTATACTGAATACAGATGGTGCAGAATGAGTCTTCTTCATTCTCCCTGCTTCCTTTGTTCTTAGGTTCATGTATTCAGTGGTGTTTACTATAGCTTACTGCTGACTGCCTGAGAGAGGAGCCAAGCAACTGTTCTTAAGGAATGCTCTGATTCCTGGCAGGACACTCAAGTGTGAGCCTCTGCCTTGCCTTTTCCCAGCATTTCTTGTTTCTGTGCATCATTCTCAGTGAGAATAGCAGCCCAAATTATTAATCCAGGTCTTCGAAGGCTGTTTTCAGCTTCAAGTGACAGAGTATCTGATTTATAAGCATTTGCAGTAAGGACTTCATTATTTACTTAAGAAATGTCAGTCAGTTGGAACCTGAGTCTCCCTCCTTAGGCAGGAGTTCCCCTTTCCTAGAATTAAGATTCCTGGGAGTATTAAACCTGAACCTGACATTGTGGTTGGTTAAACTCAGCCCCCAAAGCTTGAAGTCATGGCTGGTTAGCTCGATCACCATTCAAAACCTATTAAGGAACCAATTTGGGTCTCTAGGTGGGCTTTACCCTATTCCTGCCTTCTCATGGGCAGGGGCTCTTCACACAATCTCTCTCTCTCTCTCTCTCTCTCTCTCTCTCTCTCTCTCTCTCTCTCTCTCTCTCTCTCTCTGTTGTTTCTGGAGGTAGGGTCTCGCTCTAGCCCAGGCTGACCTGGAATTCACTATGTGGTCTCAGGGTGGCCTCAAACTCACAGCAATCCTCCTACCTCTGCTTCCAAAGTGCTAGGGTTAAAGGCATGCACCACCATGCCTGGCCTCCTTCTCTTAAA